>JAHDVE020003751.1:0-36848 GCA_022606495.2 Halesus radiatus | reverse complement strand
AATTGTAACTACTACATCGTAAAATAAAATAATCTTAATTGCTATTTTGGAAAGTCCGCAATTCCTTTGAGATTTTATGGGACGGCAATAAACACCACAAAGGAATTAAGCCGCCCGACGGGGCGGCCGCTGAACAATGCGGGTGATAAAAGAATACCTACAGGTAGACAGAAGGCTCTAGGAGACAGTCGGGTGAAGTCTTCCACCGAGAAGGCACGAGTCGGGTGCAGTCTTCCACCGAGGAAGCACGAATCGGTTGCAGTAGTCCGGCCAGGACACACAGCCAAGTGAAACCTTCCGCCCAGGAAGGTTCCTATTCTCGCTCCTTGGAGAGGCCGCCCAGGTCCTCTGCCGACGAGGGAATTTTACGCTTCCATCCCAGAAGGAAGTAACTGATCTTCGCCCTTCGGAGATCAACATCGGAGACCGCCCAGGCCTCTGATTATTGCTGCGTTGCACCTACTCCCGATCCGGAGGTACATGAATACCTAGTGCGAACGCGAGGACTCTACATACAAAGCAGCACTGGACCCTGGACAGCCATCACAAAAAGGGAAGTTCCTCTGACTCTAATGATACTTCCTCAACCCTGTCAACCAAGTGAATCTCTAACTTTTTCATACAAATAAGCCAGTGAACTTCTAATTTTAAGTAAAAAGAGTTTAACAGTAGAATTAAGTAATTGCCTATCTAGTTTTATTGAATTTATTATGTCTAATCAAGATTTACTCTAGTTTTAAGACTAACCCCACGAGTACCAAAATAAATTACTTCTAACTACCTAAGATCGCATTTCTGTTCAAGGGGTGTCTTGAGAAAATGAGGTTTAAAATATCTTTCTTTACAGCTCATTTCCTCAGGACAGCGCTTTGCCAAAAGGGAACCTTGATGTCCTAAGGAGACGTAAAATAGAACTCTCGTGAAAATATTAAAAATGACTTAAAATTTGAAAATTGTTTCAGACGTCATATTTTTCAACGACAATAACGAATTTTGACATTTTTCTGTTTATAGTAGAAAAATTCAAAACCCGTAGTTAGATCTAGAATGTTTTTTTTTAAATTTCACAAAGACAATAGATAAAACAGAACAGGGCAGGTTACAAAACATCTTGGGATTTGTGCAGTAATATATAATATAATTATTGTATTTCTGTGCAGCTATATAAAGTTGGCCAATACACATACACGATACATATATCGCTATTTTCCACGTAGACCCATAATATAGTTATTACCAGTGAGGACGTTTTGCTAACTAGAAATACCTTTGTATACGTACCCTTTTTTTGAGTATATGGTTATCTACATATTACCTATAATAATCTTCTTGTATATCATATTATACAAAATGTCATCACTGTTAACAACTTGCTTTTGGAAGTTTTCCCATTAGAAAATAAAGAAATACATATAAACAAACCCATAAATGTATAACTTTAAAGAGAAAACTTTTTTTTTCTGTTCTGAGAAGTTGAAAAGAAAATCATTTTGATGTCTAGTGTTATTAAATTAGTTCCTAAAGACGTAATCCCAATCTATTTACTGAAAACGTATACAATGCGCCCTTGAGGTGATTTTCCCAAGTAAACGATGCTAAATAATTTATCCATTTATTATAAAGAAAGGTGTCGAAGTACACAATAAATATAAGATAGGTAGGTATGTAGTCTAAAAATATGGAACGATTTTAAAATATAATGGTGGGAGTTATATTTTCAAGCCTGTTGAATTTACAGACTTAGGAAATTAATATATAGGCATTGCGTGCGTAGATTGACGTATAGATACTGTAATTAATAATATTTTGATGATCTCGCCTCAAGGGCGCTGTGTTAGGAAGTATGTATCATCAGCAATCTGGCAAGAGTGATCCTCGTCAGGAGCGGACTGCTCCAATTGCACCTGAACAGAAATATGTACAAGAATATATAAGCACAAAATTAATCATGTCCTCCACAACACAGGCGAAATCCTAGCGCGGAGGACATTATATAAATTTCCATGTAATAAAAAAAAAAACATTTTTGTAGAAAGCAATTACTTTGTGGTTTGACATGTTCATTAAATAAAACAAACCCTTTGCGTTAAACCGCTAATTAGTTTATAAATTATCACCAACCGGTTTTTTTTTCTTCTGTAAAAACGATTTTTGTAATTACAGCGTCCACCACGAAATAAAATAATCCACTTGTGACGTGACAACGTTTTTAAAATCGATGCCGCGAGCGGAGAGGCAATCGCGTCCAACTGAGGAACTATTTCTGTCTAAGTAATCCTAAACATCAATAACTCTGTTAAAAATAAACATCGCGCCGAGGGCTTAGTTTCGTTTTAAAGAAAGATAAAAGTTTGTGCCAGTACCACTCTGACATTCGTGGCGGCCGTGTATAGGGAACTGCGCACGTGCAAAGTGTACCAACGCTTTTCGACTTCCGGATTCGAGACGTTTTCACAAACGGGATTTATTCTAAACTACTCAACTGAAATCTGGAGAATCGCATATGAAAGAAACATTAATGATTTACATGTTATACTGAACAAGGTCGTCAAAAGGCTATTTAACTTTAAATTATCGAAGAAAGCAATCACCATGTGACTTGACCAGTCAAATGAAAAAAAAAAACGTTTTGCACTACTTTACTATATACCCATAGTAGACCGGATCTCAACTCAACCTTCTTATGCTTACAGTTCTGAGGAAGGTTGAGTTCAACCGAAACCGGCCGATAATTGTATATATGAAATTGTTTGAAAGAAAGATTCGTTTTATTAAACCTTAATTTTAGAATATCCACCAAAAATATATACGAGGAAATAAATCTCTTAACAAGATAATTTGTATAATATATTTCTCTTAAGGTATAAAATGAATAATAAACTCATAGATTACAAACACAGTTAATAATCACAAATACACACTTTACACAATTTACACAATCGCATGATAATTTATATTTACACAGTATAGTAAGGAATCCATTTGGTACGAGAGGGGGGATTTATATTTAATGATTCCGAGATGAAATTAAATCAAAAAATCCTAGGTTCATTTAAAAATAAGTTCTTCCTGCTAAAGAAACAGAAACATTTTTTAAAGTGGTTTTTAGAGAGAAATTAAATGCCAAGTTACGAATAACCTGACAATATTAGAAAACCTCCAACTACCATCATTAAAAGCTGAAGACGTCTCTTGCAGAATGTGATGGAGGACTTAGTCAGCAAAGGATTGAACCCGCGAAGCTGGTGTGGGAACCCGACGGATTTGTTCACTCCTCTACTACTCGGTCAATGAGTGTGGAAACAATGTTCCCTTGACAATGTTCGATGAGCGGCAGCTATATGAACAGGATCGGGTGCCAAATGTCACCATTTAATTGTGCTCCAAGCGGTGGGAAGAAAGAATTAGGCCAGTACGCCTGGTAGTTACTCCTACGGTACGGTTCTAGGTGTAATTCTGGTTAAGTAATGTCTGTTCCCCAATATCAGTAATGCCACAATGTTTTAAGCTGATGGAAAGACCCAAACACCGTCTGGCCGGTCGATCAGAATCTAGAGAAAACCGGTTTTGATATTGCTAATAATGCCCGTATGGTGTTTTGTTTGGATCACTAATTCTGTAATTTTGTTACGCCGTTATTCGTTCAATTAATCCATTTATGATTGACTCGTTAACTATGAGAGCGATATTCAAAATATTAATAATGATCATCCACACCTCTTTTAATACTTGGGACATTACAAAATTCCATCCGTCATGCCCTATGTTAAATAATGGGCTTCGTTCAACCGTTTCAGCAGCGGGGCAGTTTCAATAAAGTTTGTAATCATGTATTGGTAACGGACTGAAAATTATCATGGCCAAGTTCGTAATTAAAATACATATAAATATTAGGTTTGTTTGGTTTCACCACTACGATCGTTAGTTGATTATTAGTTATTTTACCTTCTAATGTTATTATTTATGTTTGTTTGTTTTTAGCTCAATTCAGAATAAGATTGGTCTTATATTCAGGGTGGCGCAAAACTACCGTTATAGTTTGAATGTTTAATAACTTTTTTAATTTATTTATATTTTTTATTTTTATTTCAAAATTTTGTAAATAAAACTTCGGGAATTTGAACTGGAACACTAAACAACAGAACAGCGATCAACAATTTTTGAATTTTATTTTGAAAATCAACGGTCAATTGTTTTGACCGCCTGGCCAATAAACCGCCTGGCCAATAAACCGCCTGGTTGCAAATTTTCGACAACATGGTACAGTAAGACACTTTCCATGTACCGGAAGACCACGTACGGTCCAGACGGAAGAAAATATCCAACGTGTTGTGGATAGTGTGCAGGACAGTCGAGAAAAATCAACAAGAAGACGTTCGGCACAACTGGGGCTATCGTGGAGGTCCGTTCAGAGGATGTTGGCCACATTGCACATGTTCCGTATAAGGTTCAGCTTGTGTAAGAATTGAAGCCGATAGACTACCAACAACGGCTTGTTTATGCCATTTCATTCCGACCATAACGGTAATTTTGCGCTATTCTGTATTAGAAAATACTCAATGTGAACGCATCCGAATCATAGACAATTATACCTCAAATAATGCAAGTCTTTGTCTCTTTCTATGTTTTTCAATCCGTCAAACTTATAAATAATGTCAACACCCTTATTTGGTCTTCTTTATCACCAAATTTTCAGTAAAAGAACAGCCTTTCAATTACTTACTGTAGAGATGTGAAAGCCTCGCTAGACCAATGTGTTGTTCGTCACAATTATAATATCCGTGTTACACATTTGCGTTTTTATTCTAACAACACCCGTTCGCGTCAAAAGCTTCTCGAACAAATTCAATCCATCCATAAGTCCAAGCCTTACAAACTTGGACTAATCGAAGAACCACGACGCATTCACCAACCTTGTAATAGTGTAAGAACCTTGGTCCCACTGACCCCTGATAGCTGGGACGATTGTGCGGTATTCTGACATCAGATTAAAAAATAATTATTGCTGTTCCGCCTTTCTAAAATAATAACGAATAAACTACATAATTGTGTTAAATTTAAACGATTTGTAATTATTTTAGTAACTATCACTTTGTCATAACACAGTTCTTAAAATTCAAGCTCTTTTAATTTTCTCGTGACGTTTCTTCGACTTGGAATTGTCCGCCGCGCTTCGCCTTGTACGTAAGTAGGATTTTGCTTTATTGACTAAGAAACACATAAGCTCCTTAATTTGTGCTGGTTTATTGTAAGTGTATATCGCTTAACACTTGATTGAACAGTTTCACAGCATTCTCGATATAACGTATTATATTGAGCTACTCAACACTAACCAGTTTAACACTTGATTGAACAGTTTTCACAGCATTCTCCATATAACGTATTATATTGAGCTACCCAACACCGACCAGGTTAACACGTGTTGTCACGTGTATTGTTAAGGTCCCGAAATGAAAAGCCTTAAAACATTTATTATTTATTTATTTACTTTTTCAATCTGTTGAACAATTATTTATTTTTTATTATTTTTTTATTATTATTATTTATGGAAAAAACACATATATTATAGTATGCCTTAGTTTTCTAACACGGCGTATAAATACAATCCTTACAAAAGTCTGTAATACCACTGACGTAATGGAAAGTTACTCGTTAGTATGAAGTATATTGATATGAATATTTTATTAGTTCTGATAATGACAATTACTTGAAAGAAGATAATGGATGTTGTTCTGTTAATATCTAAATAAACATCCGGTATGCAATGGACAGTCACAACATTAGAATGGGAGATTGATAAGTATGCAAATAGCTATGTTTAAATGTGAAATTGATAGTTGGGTACATAACAATATGTCTTATTATTGTTTCCGAATTTCCTGGCATTTTATGGCAGCTCCAGTCTGGAAATTATTATTACCTGTAATGCACACTTTAGAAACTAAGTTTGTCTGTGAATTCGGTCATATCTTATAGGTATTACAAAGTATATATCAATATCATATGTATTTAATATTGATTAGGAATAAATATGGGTGTAAACAAATAAAAGCTTATGGAAAGTTACTCGTTAGTATGAAGTCTATTGATATGAATATTTTATTAGTTCTGATAATGACAATTACTTGAAAGAAGATAATGGATGTTGTTCTATTGATACCTAAATAAACATCCGGTATGCAATGGACAGTCACAACATTAGAATGGCAGATTGATAAGTATGCAAATAGCTATGTTTAAATGTTAAATTGATAGTTGGGTACATAACAATATGTCTTTTTATTGTTTCCGAATTTCCTGCAATTTAAAAATTAAAAGCTGTCGTCGTTTTACATAACAATAATTTCATATAGTCTGTGGAAATGTTGCGTGTTTATTTCGAAACGTATTTTAGAATATTGTTAAAAAGATTAAAGTAAAACTAGACAGTGTAGGTATTTGTCTTTCCTCCTACATTTAATCCGTACCTCTTGGAGACCCGCATTAACAAATCCTTTCTCACAGGCATCTCCTTAACCCGTCTCACAACGTTGCCTAATAAAAAAGCATCGCATAAAACGCAGTGTGGATTAATTCACAGTTAGTTCTGAAAGTGTACCGTTTAACCCTTTCTTAGCGTATGTGTATTTGAAAATATGTAGATTTCAGATTTTTCCCTCCCTATCTGGAGCGAATAAAAATCGGTGGGTTTCGTTTTCCAATTTTTCATAGCAGGCTTTATGTCGTATATTTTGTCATTGAATTTTATTAACTATTTCGGGCGGCGGGAATATTTATATTTTGAAATGTAATTTTTTTGTTTAATCTCGACCGAATTACTTTGTTTTCACCAATTTGAATATACACATATCAACATGTTTCGAAAGCGATGCTTTCTTCACCAGGAATGTATAGAACATTTGTAAAGCAAACATTGTTATTGTTTCTGCCCTGTCGTTAACTGAGAGGTTGCTCTATTGTCGTTTCATTGGTAAAAGGGGCCGTTTATCGCAGCGTTTTTAATAAACCATAAATTGATTCATTCTACGCGTGTCCCTGAAAAAAATCAGCCCAGGAGCGCTTTATCTGCCAGGGGCTTAATTTTATTCATTTGGTCCTCCCGATGATCCATTCGAAGCTCCTTTATAACCACTCAAAATCCACTAATTCTTCGTTTTATTTCAGGTCTATTTCATTTTAAGCTGATAACAAAAACCATCACAATACTAGACGCTATCACAGCAGTGCCATGGATCTTCCCAACCCAGAGATTGTTTCCATCAAGACGGAACCAGGGTCCCAGGAAGAAGGCGGAGGTGGAATGCCGTATACGGATAAAGAAATCGACCTCCCGGATGTAAAGAAGGAATATTTGCAGTATGCCGAGAGTGTTCAGCCAACTAGTAAGTTGCATTGCGTATAGCACAGAGTTTCTTCAGATGGACGCAGTCAGGACAGCTTCTTGTTTTCTACACCCCTTCTTGCCGCCCATCGGTGCTTTTAATTTAACCTTTGACATATTGGTTTTAGGAAAACTGTCGAACTAAGAAAACGTTTTATTTATAATGATCGTAATCAGTTCCTAATTCCCCAAGCTGTCGCCTCTCCACATTATATCACTCAAATAAATCGTCTCACAAGTTATTTTGTATTACAAGATATTACATGTGGCATGTATTTGGTGCTCCAATAATTATTAGTATTTTATAATGGTTCCGGAGTTCATCATTCGATTGACTTTTAGAAGCTACACATTCTGTCAGATGGTTCTCAAATATATAATGGTTCAGTGGTATCTTTAACGGTAACGATTTTATTATGAAGTTTGTAACTTTTTCAAGTGCTCTCTCGCTAGGAACAAGTCTAAAGATCTTTTATAATTTTTTTTGTATAATATATGTATTAAATATGATGATGGAAATGAAAGGATTATTAGTGAATGCATTCTAGTTAACACTTTAATATATACGAATACAGGAGATCTTAAAGGCCAATCGTCTCGCTCCTTTATTTTAACGCAGATAACACTCGGCACGTCTCCACAATATATGAATGTATTGTTGTTTTGTTATTCCAGGTAGCATTAGTGTGGATACTGTTCCCATCAAGGCAGAACCAGGTCCCCGAGAAGAGGATGAAGAGGTAATTCCTTATACGGACATAGACATAGACCTGCCGGTTGTTAAAAAGGAATGCTTAGAGCACCCCGAAAGCATTACCAAGTCTTCAGGTATTTTTTTTTTTATAACTACCTTATATATATAATTTTCCTCATTATTGAACTTTTTCTATCATATTTTCAGACTCAATAACGGACCTGAAGACGCATCCTGGTGGAAAATCTTTTATATGCTCCTACTGCAGTTATTTTTGTTCTCAAAAGAAATATTTACAACGTCACTTGCTTACCCATACTACAGTAAAATCTTTCTCGTGTTTCGACTGCAACTATACAAGTTTTATCAGTGGAAATTTAAAACGTCACATGCTCACCCATACTGGAGAAAAACCTTTCTCGTGTTCCAGCTGCAACTATTCGTGTTCGCTAAAGGGAGATTTAAAACGTCACATTCTTACCCATACTGGAGAAAAACCTTTCTCGTGTTCCGACTGTAACTATTCATGTTCTCAAAAGGGAACTTTAAAACGTCACATGCTTACCCATACTGGAGAAAAACCTTTCTCATGTTCCGACTGTAACTATTCATGTTCTCAAAATAGCGATTTAAAACTTCACATGCTCACCCATACTGGAGAAAAACTTTTCTCGTGTTCCGGCTGCACATATTTATGTTCTCAAAAGGGAACTTTGAAACGTCACATGCTCACCCATACTGAGGAAAAACCTTTCCCGTGTTCCGACTGTGACTATTCATGCTCTCAAAAGGGAACTTTAAAACGTCACATGCTCACTCATACTGGAGAAAAACGTTTCGCGTGTTCCGACTGTAACTATTCATGTTCTCTAATTGGAAATTTAAACAAGCACATGCTTACCCATACTGGAGAAAAACCTTTCTCGTGTTCGGACTGTAACTATTCATGTTCTCAAAAGGCAAATTTAAAACGTCACATGCTTACCCATACTTGAGATTGAACATTAACCTTTTACCGCTGCGGCGAGGCTCATCACCTGTTAATTATTTGCATAATTTAGAACACCTTCACTGGGTCATGTCCCCGAAAGAATCCACTACGAATTGTGACGGATGGTGTTCAAAACAGTAAATTATTTCCCTCAGAGCTTCCCGTGTGAGAGTTATTGTAAAAAAATCACTAAAATAGCCGCACCTTACATTTCTTAACTACGCGTTCCGGAAATTACTGGTCGAAGGCAGTTAACACTTATCTGCATCTTTATCGCCTTTCGGGAGGATAGAAACTAAACGCAAGCCGAATACTAAGTTAAAATATGGCGCTTTAGTATCAGGACCTATGGCTTGGAATAAACTCCCTTCTGAACTGAGATGCATTTCAGCCCCAACAGAATTTCTGTCCAAACAAAAAACTTACCTTTTCAGACTTTCATATCCTTAATATCAACATACCTGCGAGTACCATCTTGCATTGTCTATAAATAAAGGTATATCTTAATTAGACTTTATAATTTATCCGCCTTCTCCTTAACCTGCTTCTCGTCAACGGATTGAGATCTAGGAAGGTAAATCTAATCAAATCCCTGTACTGTACCGCCTATAATATATTTTTCTTTCCTTTCCGTAAAACGAACATTGATGGTTTTAACAAGCTGAAACCGGTCACGGTGAAATAAAATAAAAGTGGAAATAAGTTTTATATGTGTGTTATTATAACATTATAATGGAATTCCACCATGTATTATCAGTTTAAAAAATAGAAATATGTATTATCTGCCTGTAAATAATATGTTGATTTTAACGCGGTAGTATCGGACGCGATCGTTAGGGAAATAAACGTTGACGTTTTATAAATGGTAGTTTTCTCAACAGTCGTAAGTGCACGTGAACCAGCGCATAGTTTTTCTCCTACGAGTGTAGATTGTACAATGGCGCGGGAGAGGGGAAATAAGGTACTTTAATACTTACGTTCCCCTACTTTACCGTATCCCGGTCCCCAACTCGAAATTGTGCGATTTGTCTTCCATGTTTAATAATATTACCATTGTATGTTTGTTTTTGTTTAGATTTATATTACGGGAGTTCGGCAAAATACGTATAAAAAATAAATGATATCGAGAGATGGACCGGGCTCTTTCTAGCATCATTAGTAATAATAACATAATGTATGTTTAGAGTTAAGAATTGTATTAGAGATTCCCCTGAACACGTTTGGGCCGGGGACCCGTTGATCCCTTTATATAATTTATATATATAAATAAACGTGATTGAAGGAAGTAATTTGTGTCAGAGGATAGAATAATGGTTGGCGATCATTTGCAAACCACTCTTGTTTGGGCTCTCGTACCATCTCCCGCTCGAATTCTCGCACGACTCTGCGCTCTGACTCACAGATTTCTGCCTACTATACTTTGAATATTGTTTGACTTTGCTACATCCTGGACCATCGCCTTTTCCCGTCTAGCAGAGTTCACCACTTGACAAAAGTAGTCCGCACAGAATCTATCCTCCTTACAACGGGACTGTATTCTCGTGGCTACCTGAACCGGACCTAAGCTGCAGACTAGAAGCGGCTACAACGACTTCACCGGCACCCTATTTTACAGTCTATGTACCGGACCCCGAAGCGTCTGGAACAGCGGCATCACGCTTATTGGTGATACAGCATACATGAGCATTTTCGCCAAAGTTTGCATATATTTTTAAATTATTAATTGTAACGGATTGGAAAATTGTCATGCCCAAGTTCATAATAAAAATTATATAAATATTGTATTAATCAACAGTTTAATGAAATATTGCTCCCACTAACTCACTTATAGAATGGGGAATCTGCTGGCTATACAAATGAATTAAGTTGGTTTAAATGGCCTTGAAATTTGAAACAAAACGACTTTGTGATGAATTCGACTTTTAGCAGGAAAATCCTTTTTTTATACTTTAAAATAATTCATGTAAATTTGGAGTCTCGAAGGATAAGGGTGCGTTGCACATCTTAGAACGATTTCGGGGTGGCTGAAAGGAAAGTACCAGAGCTTCATAGAACTCATAGAGGGAGAATTTATTGTAAAAACATTCCTTAATAATGAATTATAACTTGTGAATTGTGAATCCTAAACAAACATATCGAAATCGACGATAACGGGATTCTACAAAAACGAAAGTACTTAGAAAATACTTGAACAGAACACATGTGAATATTACAGACTGGGTTACAAGATAAAGGACCCAGAAATATTCCAGTGACGGCGGGTGGTATAAACTCGGCGACGGAAAAATATCCGAAATAATCGTTGATTGGATTGGAGAGTTGTGCAATTTCGGCGTGAATTACGTATTTGGAAAGGGGGAAGCAGATAGAAACATTGTCTAGATTACCATTTTGGGCAAATATAATGATTTACAAGCATATTAATTGACATACTAAATAGAATCAACACAGTGTAGTTGATGTTAAAAATTAACTAGTTGCTATGGTTCGAAGCCGCAAACTAGTGCCTCACCTAAAATACCTAAAACAAATTAAATAAGGATTTTTCAACGACCCGAGTATAAGTCTTGGAGACGCCACTGTAATCGGTAAGAGTTAAAATGAATAGGAATCCTACGACGCGTTGATAGATGGTCGCGGTTTGTTTCGAGCTAGGACGTAATGTTAGAGAATCTCGAGGGTCTTGGATTGATTACAGTGACACTATATACAGTGTATATATAAAGTTCATTTCGCATCTTGATGCGCGCTGAACTTTTTATCTGTAATGTTTGTTACTTTTGGAACTACTGTATATATAAAGTTCATTTCGCATCTTGATGCGCGCTGAACTTTTTATCTGTAATGTTTGTTACTTTTGGAACTACTGTATATATAAAGTTCATTTCGCATCTTGATGCGCGCTGAACTTTTTATCTGTAATGTTTGTTACTTTTGGAACTACTGTATATATAAAGTTCATTTCGCATCTTGATGCGCGCTGAACTTTTTATCTGTAATGTTTGTTACTTTTGGAACTACTGTATATATAAAGTTCATTACGCATCTTGATGCGCGCTGAACTTTTTATCTGTAATGTTTGTTACTTTTGGAACTACTGTATATATAAAGTTCATTTCGCATCTTGATGCGCGCTGAACTTTTTATCTGTAATGTTTGTTACTTTTGGAACTACTGTATATATAAAGTTCATTTCGCATCTTGATGCGCGCTGCATCTTGATGCGCGCTGAACTTTTTATCTGTAATGTTTGTTACTTTTGGAACTACTGTATATATAAAGTTCATTACGCATCTTGATGCGCGCTGAACTTTGAAAGCCGAGAAATTTTCTCGCGAAATGCAAACAAAATTTTGTGCCCTGATGAAAAGGAATGAGCCAATTCTGAATGAAATTAATGACACGGACTAAACACATAGCCATTTTTGTCGAAATGCATCGTGTCTATCATTACGCAAATGTTCAAAAAATGCTTGAAACGGTTAAATGCGCCCAGAAACGAACATTCAATGCGAGGGAACTTCGCAAAAAAAAAGTCTTACTTGAAAATCTGATGAAAACAGCTGGGCATCTTTCGACGAATAACTGTTTACAAAGAGCCACTTTTACTGTCAATTCAATTCAAATTAACACAACCTCTTGCAAGAGTTCATCCAGTTACAATTCTTCTTTCATTTTTAGCTTGGAAGTGATGATTTTTAGGAAACAATGAAAACATAATATTTGACACAAAAAGGTTTTTTTTGTTATTATTACTGAATTATTAGAGACGCCATAGTTTCAATATGTATTATTAGGGCAAACTTGAGGTGATTTTTCACAGAAACGACGCTGTATAAATCGTCCAAGTACTATTATTATTATTAGAGACGTCATACTTTCAATATGTATTATTAGCGACGCCATATTTTCAATATGTATGTATATTATATTAATTTCAGAAGTTAATTAATTTTATGTATGTATATTATATGTATTTTCACAAACCAGGGATACTGTTCAAAACACGTGGATGGTTTACAGTTTATTTTTCTGATTATGATTATCGTACTAAAAATGTGTATTTTTAATATCTTCATTCATACATATTGATTTCAAAAGCGGCCTAAGATGATTAAAATCTCAACGGCCGGCGGGGACTTTCACTGTGAAAAATCAATAGTACTTAGCAGTTCAAACATTACCGACCTGTGTTAACGTTGTTATTTCCGGATTTATTTCGTTTTCCAAGACTCTTGTGAATATTTTGTTTTAATTTACTATAAGATTGTATAGCCGTTATGACTGACAGTGATTTTTTACGGGCTCAGGCGACAATTTTCCTAAAATTGACGCTATGAATGATCGAGTTCAACTAATTTTCTCTGTGCTAAATTTCTAGGTTATAAGGCGATAATTTAACAAGACTGTATTGTATTAACTCTCATACCATATATATTTAATTATTTTTACAACATGCGCCCAAAATAGGCTTTCTTCGGACCCTTTTTAATTAAATTAAACCAAAAGTCACAGTTTTCCACCTAACCTCCCTGTCATACGATTATCTATAGAACTTTGGCCATTCTAATTTCAAGTAAATTTCATCATTAATGTGTAGATATATCCACCTACAAACTATACAGTTTTTGTATATGCAAATGATGTAATACCGTTTTCACCAAAAAAGTGCCCAACGCTTGAACGTGCTCTGGGGATGACGTCCTAGTTTGTAATATTTACGTAGCTTCCAAACATTTTTCAATGTAATTACAGTAGTTTGGACATGTGATAAAACAATGAAATTTATCGAATTATTCCTCTGATGAATATATATGAAATCCCAAATACAAAAATAAAGGCTAAATAGGTATTTTTGTAAATAATGGCTCTCCAAATATTTATTTAAATTAGGTAAATAACTATTTTTAAATAAATATCTCTGCATTTATATTCTACTTTTATTGGGCTTGAGTTATTGGAAGAGAGGAAAAACAAAACAATAAAAACATATTATAAAAAATATATTATATTTCCTGAATATCTTAAATTAATTTTATGGTATCAGGTAGCATATTATATCATAAAATTACATTGACGTATCATTTGTTTTTAATGTCATTGCCTAATATACTAATAAAAACTAATCATCTCGTTTTTCAATCAAATATGTTGCCGCAGCGGCACGTCCATCCGAAAGCACGTTGAAAGTAGAACTGAACGTCACCATCGTGTAGTGGCTCCGCGGCCATCGCCAAGCCATCGCATCGGCCAGCTGATAGCCCATCAACGGCCATCATGTAGAGGTTCCCAAGAAGATATATCATAATGAAGACAGTGAAAATAGGGGAAAGAGACAGGCGGGAGAGTGGTAAATAGAGGGGTGTGGGAAGGGAGGGAAAGAAACGTAACATCTTTAAAATAGGACTTTGGGTAAAATCTAATTGTATATTTAAAATCCTTCAATTATTATTTTAATTTTGATTTTTGAATTTTGTTAGTTATTACGGCGCAAACCTATTCCATTTTTATGTATTACTTGTACTCCTGTAGTTTAACCAAATGTATGGTTAGTATTATCTACAAATGTTGCAGGTATACCACTGGTTTAGATTATTGTTAATCGCCGTTCGCCGGTAAATCTTTTAAGTAACATTTTTAAAATGCTCAAGAGATGAAATGAAAAAGTAATGTATGAATTTCTTCCAAATTTAAAATATGTATTTTTTTACAATAAAAAGGAAAACCAAATTAATATAAATAATGCAAAGAAAACAAATTACTGAAAGACACGAGCCAAAGACAATGTCATTTTTACGGAAACCTTACATCCTATAAATACTTTTTACATCAAACATTGAAATGGCGGAGGATTGAAATCAATCCATTCAAATATTGAAAGATGTACAGGTTGTTCATTTATTAACAACTATGTAATTTAGTACAAGACCCGTCATTTTCCTCAAATTTGTCCTCCAAAAGTTTCATTAAGTTTATAATGAATCACCGGTACCATATATTCAGGCATTCAGCCTCCACACTTTTTTTCAGGGCATCTGATGCTGTGTCTGTGCATCGTTGGATTTTGTATGAGATTGTCTCGCTTTTATAATAATGGTAATGTACCAGACGAGAACTTGTACTGGGAGGTCTACAATAGCTTTTAATTGTTTCTTTTCGGTATGTATTCGGTGTTGCAAATTTTATTATTAATGCCGTTTAAAGTGTGTCTCCAGTATGGCTAAGTTTGCAGGATGCCTAAATCTTCAGTATAAATAAGTCTCCAGTATGGCTAAGTCTCCAGTATGATGTGTTAAATTTCACTTTGGAGACAATGAAGAACTCCAGTAGGATCACGAAAAAGGTTTTACTCAAGTATGGGTAAGCATGTAAAGTTTTAAACAGTCGAAACACGAGAAAAGTTTTTCTCCAGTATGGGTGAGAATACAAAGTTTTAACAATCCTTTCTGGGAACATTTTGCAGTCGGAACAGGAAAAGGGTTTTTCCCCAGTATGGGTAAGCATGTGAATCGTTAATCGTCTCTCTAGAACGCACGAATAGTTCCAGTCAGAACACGAGAATAGTTTTCATAGGTGAGCATATGAAGTTTTAAAGATTTCTTTTGGGAACATGAACAGTTGCAGTCGGAACAAGAAAATCTCCAGTATGGGTAAGCATATGACGTTTTAAAGATCTCTTTCGGGTACATGAATAGTTGCAGTCGGAACAAGAAAAAGGTTTTTCGCCTGTGTGGGTGAGCAAGTGAAGTTTGAAAGCTCCCTTTTGATAACATGAATAATTACAGTGGGGACACGAGAAAGGTTTTACTCCAGTATGGGTAATAATGTGACGTTTTAAATTATCCTTTTTAGAACATGAATAGTTGCAGTCGGAACACGAGAAAGGTTTTTCTCCAGTATGGGTAACCATGTGAAGTTTTAAAGATCTCTTTCGGGAACATGAATAATTGCAGTCGGAACACGAGAAAGGTTTTTCTCCAGTATGTGTAAGTATGTGACTCATTAAATTACCCTTTAGAGAACATGAATATGTACAGTAGGAACAAGAAAAAGGTTTTTCGCCAGTGTGGGTAAGCAAGTGAAGTTTGAAAGTTTCCTTTCTAGAACATGAATAAATACAATCGGAACACGAAAAAGGAATTTCTCCAGTATGGGTGAGCATGTGAAGTTTTAAAGATATCTTTTGAGAACATGAATAACTGCAGTCGGAACACAAGAAAGGTTTTTCTCCAGTGTGGGTAAGTGTGTGACGTTTTAGAGATCCCTTTCGAGAACATGAATAGTTGCAGTCAGAACACGAGAAAGATTTTTCTCCAGTATGGGTAAGCATGTGACGTTTTAAATTTCCCTTTAGAGAAGATGAATATTTGCAGTTGGAACATGAATAAGGTTTTTTCTGAGTTTGCGTCTGAAGGTCCGTTATTAAGTCTGAAAAGATAGAGAATAAACCTCAATAAGTAGGTACATTAGTACATAGTACATTAGTACATAAGTAGGAAAACAGAAAATTATTAAAATGAATTCTTAGAAATATAAACAAAAATTTACCCGTAGCTCGGGTAGTACTTTCAGAGTGGTCTAAGCATTCCCTTTTAACGGGTTTCGGCAGGTTTATGCCTATTTCCGTATAAGGAATTCCCCCTCCATACTTTTCTCGGGGTCCTGGTTCTGCCTTGATGGGAACAGTCTCCACTTTAATACTACCTGGAATAAGAAAATAACAATATATTTATATATTGTGTAGACATGCTGGGTATTACCTCGTTAAAAATTACTGTCGTTGCGCTTCGGTGATATTTTAATGATTTTTTGTTTCAATGTTCGATCACGTTCATTGTATTTTGTTTAACTGTGCTCCTATTATATCAGTAACCCAGACTTTGCGGATACAAATTTCAATTGTAGTAAAATGATGTTACAAAAACTAAAAGATCTATCGAAGAAAGTTATCACTTTGTGGCGAGACGTTTTAATTTCAATGATCATTTTCTTTATATATATTTATTCATTATCCACTGGTTTCGGTTGAACTTAACCTCCTTTATTTACTTTATTTTATTATTTAAGTTTTTAATCCAGCAGGACTGGGTGGGTAGTGCAAAACCAGTCTGCCATATCGCTTGAAATATATACAATATAAATAGAGAGATGAATATAATAAAGTAATAAGTTTTTATCCAGCAGGACTGGGTGGGTAGTGCAAACCCAGTCTGCCATATCGCATGAAATATATACAATATAAATAGAGAGATGAATATAATAAAATAAAAATAAAAATGTAACAAAAATAAAAAAGGTTAAATAATAATATAAAAATACGTGAGAAGAAAATGTGAAAAAATAGAAAAAATAGAAAAAAAATGACAAAAAGATAATTACATCAAAATAAAAGAAAAAAAAAACTTAAGAGTATATATCAAAGAATAAATTAAATTAATTTAAGGGATCGTCTTTCAGGGTAGTAGCTGCATCATCTGCATAAATCGCTCATTGAGTGGAGAGTTGAGCCGCTCAGATGCACCCACGATAATGGCGTTGGTTGACTTCCGTGTCCTGCCCCAGAAGCTGGCTACTCGGTGGCGAAGTAAAGCAACTGAGTGGACCCTCCCTTGAGTGAACATCGCAAAGGCACTGCAGAACCTTGGAAGTTTCAGAAGTTGCCTGTAGACTTTTTGTCGCACACCCTCAACTTGTCCCATTGCGCTGCTGAGTATTGCGACTACGCTTAGACGTGTATAGGGAAGTGCAGAATGTCTTAAAAATCAGTTTCCAGACATCGTCGCTACAGTGGTAGAACCGCTTTCCGGCGCGTATATTGATGGCTCTTCTTTGTCGTTCCATATTTCTTGTAAACGTAGATATATAAAAACCAAAGGACGATAATGCATATTCAATACAAATAAAATAAAGTGGCTTAGAACAAAAGAAAATTTTCATTGAAATTAAAATATCTTCAGGTTTGCTCCTTTCCGAATACGCACTACAAACTTCAAAGTAAATTAATTGCCATAAGGATATCACTGAGAAACAACGAAGGGGGAATTAAAATTGAAGACTTTATAATGGTTCTCATTTTCAAGTGATTGTGATGTTTTAAGCGAAATCATTCTACATTTGCGAACCATCAGACAAAATGTCAAGTTTCTAAAAGTCAATAGAATGACGAACTCCGGAATCGTTATAAAATAATCAAAACTTTAGTTTTGCAGTTTGATCTACCTCAAGTAAAATAACGACCAGGTCAGGAAGGGTCTTGAGGATTCCTGGCAGAAAAAATGTATTAATTGTAATTTTGTTTGTATACATGGATAAAAATGCACAGTTTTGCAAGAAATATTGTTTTAAGATTATTGAGTAATTCCATGTATATCTAAATTTCAGTCATAATACATGTATAATTTATGTACAATGAATGTCTTAATTAAGAAGTCATGGCTATGCAAAAGCATTTAAATTTATAGAAAAGAAATGCAAATGCTAAATGTATAAAATTAATTAGAAAAATATATATACATATATTTCTTTTTAACAAAAGAAAGGCAGATGTTTTGAATGCATTTCTGTTTTGTCTGTGGTCAATTCCGTATGACCACTTCCTACAGTAACGTCACAACCTGTGATTGTCAATAATAACCTCTCCAAAAAAGTCAACGATTTATTTAATATAACGAAGATAGATTATTACGGCAAGTATTTATTGCATAAAAAGATTCAAATTGAAGTCGGCTTGTAATCATTTCAACGGTACTTTTATAATTTTTCATAAATTGACCTTTTTTGCCAGCCAAGTTTACATCACACTGAACGGCGGTGACATCTGTGGAAATATTTTAATGACAATGGTCCTGTGTCAAACGTGTCTGCCATAGTGGATTAATTTAAACCGATAAAACGTAATTCTTTATAACAAAATATAAATTCAATAAACAAGCCGAGAGCCAGTAATGCACGACAAATGCAATACCGAGCTGATATTGAACAACACGTGCAATACCAGCAAATAATGTTCGGCCGTGCTGCGAGCGCTATAAATAGCATACGCACAGCGGTATGTGCTCTCATTTCTACTCCAGCCGTGGAACGAACAACACCTCCACCCGACACTATACCTAACTGCATCGCCTTGGACTCGACTAGCATGTTTAATTTCGCTCTACCCGAACCCCGCTCTGCTCCCTTGGATACCGCAACTTACCGCTACGAGACAACTTACCGCTACCAGGGCAGTCTTCCACATCTAGCAACCGCTGACGTCACCACCCACATACTCAGCGATCGACCAAACTGGCTGGTGTCATAAGTCAAGTACGCTCGGAGCGACAACATCTCCATTGGGAAACTACAAAACGACTTTCTCAAAGCGATTCGCAAATCACCATAGTGGAGTGTCCCCCTGTGCCAGTCCCTAAATATTTACACTGCGTTTGTTATTAAAAGTGTTCTTATTATTCGAGGATTTTACTTAAGTGTTGCCAAGCACGTGACGTTTTAAATGTCCCTCTTGGGAACATGAAATAGATTTCTGTGTAGTATTGGTGCGTAAGCATTGTTCTAACGCTGATTTGTGTGAGCGAGAGTAATGACAATTGGAATATGAATAATGTTTTTGAGGATACGTATTTAGGTGAATTATTAAGTATGAAAAGTTGTTGGATAAAGCTCAATAAGTAGATATAAAATGAAAGCAGAAAACTAATAAGAGAAATTTAAAAAAAAAATTACCTGCAGCCTGGGTAATACTTTCATCGTGCTCTAAGCATTCCATTTTAACACCCGGCACGTCTATCTCTATTTGCCTATAAGGAAATCCCACTCCATCTTCTCCGGATCCTGTTTCTGCCTTGATGGGAACAGTCTCCACATTAATGCTACCTGGAATAACAAAATAACAATACATTCATATATTGTGTATTACCTACGTAAAAAATTACGGTCATCGCGCTTCGGTGATACATTAATGATTTTTTGATGTTATTGTTACTTTTATGTATACATTAATAAAGTGGTGATTCCGAAGTAATTTTTAATTATTTTATTGAAAAACATTGTTTAACTAAGCTCCTGCTACAACAGAAACTTAGGTTTAACGGGAATAAATTTCAATTGTTTTAAAATACCATTATATAATAAAAATCAAAAGATCTTTAGACTTTTCCCTTTCCAAGAAAGCAAAACAAGAAAACTACAAACTCCAAAGTGAAATAGTTACCGTTAAAGGTACCATTGTGAAACAACGAAGGAGCGAATGAAAATTGGAGACTTTATAATGGTTTTCATATATAAGAATGACGTGAGATGTCCGCCATACCGACGTTTTTAGTGATATGATTCTATAATCGAGAACCATCAGACAGAATGTCTAGTTTCTAAAAGGCAATCGAACGATGAACTCCGGAATCATAATAAAATACTAATATTTATTGGAGCACAAAATACATGTCACATGCATTATCTCAATCTTAATCCGAAACAACTTTTAGAGTAGATAACGTGAAACGATTTATTTTATTGATACAACACGGTGAGGCAGCAGCTTGAGGAATTTGGAACCGTTTGCCCGCAGGAAAAGTTAAACAATTTCTTAGTTTGACGGTTTTCCGTAAGGCAATATTTCAAAGGTAAAATTTAAAGCACTGATGGACGACAAAAGAAGTAGAAAACAAGCAGCTGTCCTAACTGCGTCAACGGCAACTTACACGTTGACTGAACACTCTCGGCATACTGCAAACATTCCTTCTTTAAACCCGGGAGGTCGACTTCTATATTCGTATACGGCATTTCACCCCCCCATTCTTCCTGGGACTCTGCTTCCGTCTTGATAGAAACACTCTCTGGGTTGGGAAGATCCATGACACTGCTCTAATAGTGTCCTGGTATGTGATGGCAAATGAGCTCAGATTAAAAGTAAGTATACCTGGAACAAAATATCAATTACTTAGTCCAATTTTAATGGTTAGAAAAGAACTTAAAATAGATCACAGATGGAAAAAAACTTGAGCCCTGGCGGTTAAACCGCTCTTGAGGTGATTTCTGCACGAAAATGGGCTATCGACAGGATTAATTTATCGTTTATTATAAACTCTGCAATAAACGGCCACTTTTACCAATGACTCTGAGGGAACTATGAAGTATGGGCAATGAATGGGCAATGAATTTTGCCTGGGTCGAACCAGTTGTTTCATATTCTATGAAGTACATAAGATGTATCCCTAAAAGTTATTAGGTTATGATTTTAAAGGGTGAAAAATAAAGTACACTCATTGACGTCCATTACTGACGAGTGTAAATGAGAGACAACATACGTTTACTAGTAAAATTTATTAAATAGAATCGGGATACCTCCTTCCCCCTGAGTGAAGGTTAGATGAACTAACTAATCGCTTGGTTTAACGTGTGACAGCGGCCGTAAATCAACAATGAACAAACACATGTACTCTCGTCTGTCAAGTGTTAACCTGGGTGGTGTTGGGTAGCTCAACATGTTATTTCGTGAATGGTGTGGAAACTAAATTTTTGTACAATATACTCTAATAATATACTACAATAAACAAACACCAATTAAGGAGCGTAGGTATTACTTAATTAATAAAGCAAGAAACTACTTACGTACAAGGCGAAGCGCGGCGATCAATTTCAAAAGTGTTGAAGAAACGTCACTAGAAAAGTAGAACCGCTTGAATTCTAAAAACTTTGCTAAGACAAAGTGATGGTCATTGAAATAATCTCATATCATATAAAATTAACACAAGTACTGTGTAGTTTATTCGATATTACTTTAGAAAGGCAGAGCAACAGAAACCGTGCGGTGAGGTTAGGTTGTAAAAGAGACGTGCATAGGTGTGTCATTCTGATTTTTGTAAAAACCATCGAAGACGATAGAGGAAGCTCAAGGCCATTTAAGAAAGAGCGACCATAGACAATATATTATATTCATCCATTCATAAAACCAATCTTTTTTAAATATTCATCTTAGAAAGATGTCAAAACGTTCCTACCTGCCAAAGCGTTGTCCTGAGAAAATGACTAAAGTATCTTTGTTCCCAGCTTTACCTCCCCCGGTTGTCCTGAGGCGAGAAATCAAACTGCCGTAAAAACACCTGAATTGATTTGGAACTCAAAAAGGAAAACATTTCAAGTATCATTTTGTTCTCTTCCACAATAAAGAATTTTATAAAACTCATAATTAATTGTATATTTTTTTTAATTAAACTAAACCATATTCACAAATATTTTGTATGTATAACACATAAACCAAACTTGGTGATAAAACGTAGAATATTATTTCCTTTCAAGTACATAATACATCGCACATCTAGATTTCTATAGCATCAAGTCAACAAAACACTTTTTTCAGTTTCAGTATATGTGATAGGAATTCGCCATTTTCTTTAATGAAGGACTAATGCACATTTGAAAAATTCACATTGAAACATTTTATACATTTTTTCTACGTAAGTTGGAATTGGGATTTTTTTCAGTTGAGTACAATTTTGCAGGACATATTTTAGCAATTTTTCCACTAATTTAACGTTAACCTGTTTGGTTGAGATTTTTGACATGGTTCAATTTTACCTGGGCGAAATAATAGCTACCAATTAAGAAAGGGCGGAGTTTCTAATTTCATTTTCATTTGAGTCGAATGATAAAGCGATGGATTCACAGAATTACTGTTGTTATTTAGTATTATATCTTCTCTTAAAACTTAGGAAATAATATTTATTAAAAAAATTCACTAAAAGTTAAAAAATCGACTTTAACATGTATTAAGTCAATACTACCTCAAAAACAGTCTTACAATTTTTCTCGGATCAAAATAAATTATAAAAAAACTTAAACTTCATCAAAACATTTTTAAAATATTTATAAAGCTGATAATAATTATCTTTGAGGTACTTCTGATATCAATATTATTTTTTAATTCACGTTCAAAAGTTGGCAGATTCGCATCTTTTCCTTTCAATTCGCCTTCCATCACACTTGACTGATTTCTTGGAATGGGCGGTTTTAACATTCCATTGCCGTTCGAGTCAAAAGTAGATTTGAAAACTGTTTTACACACTATTATAGATTCATTAACCCATTACTGCACAAAGTTGCCAGTGACATATTTTAGGATGTTTTTTTATATACTTTATTATGTGACACAACTAAAGTACATTTTATAAATTTTTTTTTTTGCCTTACAGTTCATTAAATATTTCCCGTCCAAAAAACGAATCCCGAGCATAGAGTTTGTCTTTATTTAAGCAATTATTGTATATTTTGCTGATGTTTTGGAGTTCTGAATTTGGTTTTGAAGTGATTTAGTGTATGAAATAAAAGATTTATGTACGGGAATAGTTTTTATTTACGTTTTTAAAGTAGGAACCATTTCAATAAATAAGATTTAACTTCAACACGGTTGAAATTAATCGATACCATAACTTGGACAAAATAATAAGTTGAGTATGTTTTTTCATGAAACAATTTGGCATAAACTATAAATATGTTAAGCGTTTTCTGGACAGATCCCGCATAGTCTCGCGATCCCATTGGGCATTGTTTCAAAGTGGACAGTCGACAGTAGACAGGTGGGTCTTGCCGGAGTCGGATCACTGCCACTTATGTTCTGTTTTGACCCTCCGGATACAACGTGATAACAATAACATTAAGTCACCCCTCATATGAACCCAAGTCTTCCTTAGCGTATTGAAATGCAAAGGAAAAACAGTAAGTAAAGTGTGACTGCATGAATTGTATTTTTATCTGACATGATTCCTAAATGTCTTTTTATTGTATATTTTTCAATAACTTTTCCTAAAAAACTTTATCAAAAGTATTTAGGCATTTGGTACATTAAATTATTTTGTTAAATAAATATGAACTTAGTGTGGATGTCTCATTTTTATTTGGCTGCGATGAAGCCCTTCATTGATTTGATTTATTTCTGTATACTTGCCTTTCCATAGAAATAATCTCATAGACCAAGAGATGCATTATATTCCAAAGAAAATTTTAATTAGTCACGACTCTGTTTTAATTGATTTCTAGATTGAATACCGTACGTCTTTACAGAGTCGCCATTTTCACGATAAAATTAAAACGCATAATAAAAATAAGATTTTATTTAAAAAAGCGTATTTTGAGGTGGGTACAAGGACCGACATACTCTAATAAATAAAACAAATTAGTAGTCATGTGAGTGCACTGTCCACCCCCGGCGCCATCTCAGCCAGGATGTGGGAAGTAATCAGACGCGCGGGGCCGGCGGTGAACAATCGAGAGTGGCAGGGGGGGACAGTTGCGATGGAAGTTGATACGTTAAAAGGTTGGTGTTCAATCCCATCACATGAATGGTTGTTTTTTTACTGTGAGTTAATAGACATAATTTGTCTCGACGCCATCTATTTGAGGGATTTAGCCGTTACAAGCCTTTCTCATACTAATAAAGTTGGTTGTTTACAGGTGAAAATATAATAAAAAAAAAAAAACAGTAATTATTGAATGAAACACTAGTATATATTGATTAACTTGGCGGGTTTGCGATAAGCCGACGTAGCTCAACGGTAGAGCATCTGACCGGACATCAGTAGTGTGCAGGTTCGAGTCCTGTCGGCGACATTTATCTTTGCTCGGAAAGGTTTTTTTCAATTTGGATGAGTGTTTCAGGCTAATAATTATTGTTTATAAAAATAATTGTTACCCTTTGCGCTATGCACAAAAATCTTGTCTTAAGTTTTTAAGAACTTTAGTTTATCAATTAATGATGTTTATTTGTTTGTATGTTTGTTTTTTTCGTTTGTTTGTTTGTTTTATTTTTGTTTTGTTTGAATTTGTTTTTATTTGATTGTTTTACTCTGGGAAAAGTATGAGTTTCATAATTTAAGCAGTGTTTCCCCGCGGCGCCCAACGGTGGTGAACTAATTATATTATCATTCCTAAATGTTAATACATAATTACTTCTAATTTGGAAACTGTCAATTCATGGCGGAATTTCATTTTATTATTTATTAAAAACCTTTGTAACTTTCTTCTACTTGTTTATTTTCAACCGGACCGGTTTCACCCCATCGCGGGCATCTTCAGCCAATTAAAATAAATCTGTGATATACGTAGCGCCCATGTCGACAAAGCGACAACAAAATTTATTGTAGGTATAAAAGAGTAGAGAAAAAAAATCATCTAGATGAAACTATTTCAGTTCAACGAATTGTGAATATGATAGGGTAAAATGACATCAGAAAGTAGAGTTACAAATATGTCGACAAGTAAAGGATTAAAATATAAGCAGTTTAACGGATTGTGAATATTTGTGGGTAAAATGACATCAGAAAGTAGAATTACAAATATGTCGACAAGTAAAGGATTAAAATATAGCAGTTTAACGGATTGTGAATATTTGAGGGTAAAATGACATCAGAAAGTAGAATTACAAATATGTCGACAAGTAAAGGATTAAAATATAGCAGTTTAACGGATTGAAAATATTTTAGGGAAAAATGACAACAGAAAGTAGAGTTACAAATATGTTGACAAGTAAAGGATTAAAATATAGCAGTTTAACGGATTGTGAATATTTGAGGGTAAAATGACATCAGAAAGTAGAGTTATAAATATGTAGACATGTAAAGGATTAAAATATAGCAGTTTAACGGATTGAAAATATTTTAGGGAAAAATGACAACAGAAAGTAGAGTTACAAATATGTTGACAAGTAAAGGATTAAAATATAGCAGTTTAACGGATTGTGAATATTTGAGGGTAAAATGACATCAGAAAGTAGACTTACAAATATGTAGACATGTAAAGGATTAAAATATAGCAGTTTAACGGATTGAAAATATTTTAGGGAAAAATGACAACAGAAAGTAGAGTTACAAATATGTTGACAAGTAAAGGATTAAAATATAGCAGTTTAACGGATTGTGAATATTTGAGGGTAAAATGACATCAGAAAGTAGACTTACAAATATATAGACTTTAAATATATGAATATATAGACTATAAATATATGGATTTTAATTTCTCTTTTGTTTGTTACGTTCTAAAATGCATTTATATGTTTTATTTGGTTATTTTGCCAAAATTAGAGAAAGATCCAGAAGAAGTCGTCAGGAAACCTCAATATCAACACGAATTTTAAAAAAGGTTCTTTGTCATCCCCGCGCTTGTCGCAATATGAATAGAGTAGTGATTTGTCGCAATGTATCTGACAAATATACATCATCACTAGAAAAAATTTCAGGTATCCTAGTGCATTGCTCTATAAAGATTTTAATGCTCTGGACGTGCGATAAAGTTTCATAAAAAAAGTAAAAAAATTTAGAATATATTAGTAAAATCGAACACAGAAGCCGTAGCAGAAATGATTTGACAATCCCAGCGAGTGCTACCACAATGTAGCAAAAAACACACACCTATCTTGGACCAACAATCTACAATACAATCTCCCCCGAGGTTAAAAACTGCGAATTGTCATCCTTCGGCAAAAATATTACCAAATGACTTATTGACCCGGGAAGAACGGAGTCCGAGAACCTATTAAAAATGTTACTGAACCGTTATATATTTTTTAATAGTACATAAATTTAGTTTGATTTTTTTGTTGTTTTTTTTTTTCTTTCTTCCATATTCATTTTTTTCTGGTACAATTTCAGAACCCACCGAAAAGAGCTTCTACAATAAATTATAAATAATATAACACCTTGCAACTTGATATTTTGATGCCCAACACAAATTTAATTCCTTAGAACAGGCAATATGTCTAGTTAGGAATTACTATCGACCAGGCAAACATAATACAATTTCAACTTACATGTTCCTCAATTGATGATAAATTACTATGTTTTGCAATTAAAAATGTTCCCAATGTAAATGTCAATGTAAATGTAAGTAAAATAAATATATTAACTTTGGAGGCTTTTGTAGCATTTTTTTCAACAAGTTTCAACCTGATTATTGGTTAAAAATAACGACATATCACTATCAGATTTGCCTTCTATCAATACAGGTTCTAATACAATCTAATGAGACGAGCGCAGTACCATAGCCATTTTATTTCGTTAAGATTTTATAGATGAATATAAAATAAAAAAATGTAGTCTGTAACTGTTCATTGATTTATTAGTATTAATACAAATAAAAAAATAAATATTTAATGAAATAGATTGAAATAGAAACTTTAACAACTCAGATAAAATGCACCGTTGTATTGTTGCAAGTTGTTCAACGGAATATTTGATTTTGGTAGGATGCAATTTATGTCCTCTTCACTCGGACCGCATTTCTTCAATGCATACACATGATATACCTCCACTAAATGAGAGGTGCACAAAAGCAGCATACGCCGACGAGGTAGCCCTCTACGGATCATCAAGAAAACCTGAAATGGCCTCAACATACGTTCAAGAAGGTCTCAACACGCTCACCAAATACTACAAAAAATGGAGGCTGAAATTGAACTATGTATAAACAGAGGCGATAACATTCACGCGGCGACTAATAGCAAAAATACCGCGCACCAAAATTCTCATGGGTGGAGAAGAACTCGATTGGAAATCTGAAGTCAAGTACCGATGACTCAGTTTGGACAGCCGCCTCTACTTGAATCGAATATAGAAAAAAGCGAGAGTAAAACCACAAAACGCTATAGGCGCGATCAGCCCGATATTCAACAGATGCAGCTTGCCATAGTATAATTTTGTACCACAGAATTGATCTAACTGGAAGAATTTTGAGATCCAATACGAAAAGTGCCTGCATGAGATAACCTTGTTCTATCGTAAGAGCCCTAGTCCAACTGGCTCCGAACAGTTGGGACTTTTGTGAATTATTATCTCGTCAGAATTTAAAAAAAAAACTGTCCGGTGCCTACTTTTAAGATTATATATTGTCTATGGATATGTTCGTTGTCTCTTTTGCAGCGAACGGCATATCTATGCTTTTGCATTTGCGACATCTCACGATGCAGTGACTGTTGCTCCACCATTCTGAAGTAATATCGAATAAACTACACAATAATTGTGTTAGATGTATACGATTTGAGATTATTTCAATGTCCATCACTTTGTCATAGCAATAAAATTCAAGCGCTTCTACTTTTCTATTGACGTTTCTTCAACACTTTGGAATTGTCCGCAGCGTTTCGCCTTGTACGTGAGTAGGTTCTTGCTTTATTCCCTAAATAACACCTTAGCTCCTTAATTGGTGATTGTTTATTTCAAGAATATATCGCTTAACACTTGATTGTTCAGTTTTCACAACATGCGCGATATAACATATTATATTTAGCTACCCAACACCAACCAGGTTAACACGTGACAGACGATAGTACATGAGTTGGTTAATTGTTGGTTTACGGCCGCTGTCACACGTCAAACCAAGCAATTAGTTAGTTCGTGTAATCTTGACTCAGAGGGAAACAGGTATCCCGATTCTTATTTTCACTATTATAACATATTTTGTCTTGCATTTACGCTCCATGTCAAGAATAGACGTCAACAAGTGTGTTTTATTTTTCGCCCCTTGTGGGATACACACAATAAGTACTTCATATATTATCAGACAACTGGTTCGACCCACGCAAAACTACACCAACGTCAAATTACACGATTCTCTTGTTTGGCTCAGTTTCAATATGGGCTGTCTTTTCTCTAGAATCGGAATGAAAAATAGACGTGTCCTAACTTCTGTATCTATTTTCTTACATATAGCGTCCTTTATTTGAAAGCTGTCTTTGTTTTACGGAATTATAATTCCATGTATATTGGTAAAAAGATCAAACTAAAACTAGACTGTGTTTATGACTGATTGTGGACGCTTGTCCGTGTGGTATTGTGAATTAAACATTTTTTTAAACTTGGTAATCTCAAAATATTATTTCTCCTTTAATGGCAACTATTTTTGCAAATGTTTATAGAAATGATGATAGTGTAAAGTAAGATTATTTATTTGGGGCCCGATATGGTGTCCGTATGGGGATCGGTATGAAAAAAACACGTATATAACGCAGTGTGGATTAATTCACTAGAATAACTGACTTTCTAAAAGTGTACCGTTTAACTCCTTCGTACCGTTTGTTCATTTGAAAATACCAGGAATTCAGATTTTTTCCTCCCTATCTACAGCGAATAAAAATTTTCGGTTTTTGTTTTCAAGTTACTGGCATAATTCATTTACTATTTCAGGCTGTAGAGATTTTTATATTTTGGAGTGTGATGTAACCAAATTTTTCTGTGTAGTTTTTTGTATAATTTTCATATTTATTTTTTTGAAATAGTAAAATATTTTTCTGAAAACTAATGTTTTTTTTCTGATAGTGTTGACAAAAAAAAAACACCTCAAAAAATTTTAATCGTCAGTATATCTTCAACCACGGCCAGTTTTATTTTGCGTCTGGAAGGACTAACGACAGTTTCTGTAGGTCATACTAGTGAAGTAAACATCGGCATTGTTTCTGCCGAGTCCTCACCTGAGTGTCATTGGTAAAAGCGGCTGTTAATTACTGAGTTTATAATAAACGATAATTTGATCCATACTATAGCGCGTTTCCGTGAAATAAATCAACGCAAAGGCTCTTTATCCGCCAGGGCTTATGTTTTTTTTCCATCTGTGATCTATTCGGAGCACCTTTATAACCACTCAAATTGAACTAATTATAATTAATTCATGTTTTGTTATGGGTCTACTTTATTTAAGCTGAGAACAATTACCATCACATAACAGGACGCCATCACAGCAGTGCCATGGATCTTCCCAACTTTGAGAGTGTTTCCATCAAGACGGAACCAGGGTCCCAGGAAGAAGGCGCAGGTGAAATGCCCTATACGGATATAGAAGTCGACCTCCCAGATGTAAAGAAGGAATGTTTGCAGAATACCGAGAGTGTTCAGCCAACTAGTAAGTTGCATTGCGTATATCACAAAGGTGTTTCAGATGCACAAAGTTTGGACAGCGGCTTGTTTCCTACTCCCACTCTTGTCGTCCTTTGGTACGATTAATTTTTCATTTGAAATATTGCTTTACAGAAAACTGTCAAACTAAGAAAACGTTCAACTTGTTATTCCAGTAAACAGTTCCTAATTTTTCAAGCTGTTGCCTCACCATGTTGTATCAATGAAATAAATCGCCTTACATTCTCTACTCCAAAAGTTATTTCGGATTAATATTAAGATAATGGATGTGACATGCACTTTGTGCTACAATAAATATTATTATTTTATAATAATTCTGGAGTACATCTTTTAGAAACTAGACATTCTGTCTGATGGTTCTCAAATATAGAATGTTTTCGCCAAAATAACCGTAAAGCGGAAATTACGTGTCATTCTTATAAACGAAAACGTTACCAGTCTTCAATTTTAATTCTCTTCCTGTTTCTCAATTGTATCTTTAACGGTAGCTATTTTATTTTTAAGTTTGTATATTTTTCATGTGCTCTCTCGGAAGGGTCAGTCTAAAGATATTTTAATATTTATTGTGTAATATTGCAAATATTAAATTTGATGGTGATTCGAAAATGAAAATGAAGAAAATATTAGTGAACGCTCGGTATTCTAGTTAACACTTTATTATATACGAACACGGGAGAACTTAAAGGACAAGCGGCAAGCTCGGTAGCTATTCTCACCCGTTGTTATGGGCTAAACTCAGAGATAGAGGAATATCATCGGAGGTGATACACATCCTTGACTTGTGGCACAGACAGCAGGAAAACCTGGTAAGGTGGAAAGATGGTCTTTCCGAACCTTTCCTCCTAAAGAGCGGCGTCAGACAGGGTGGATGCATGTTCCCGATATTGTTCAACCTTTACATGGACGAACTAACTGAAAGGCTAAACAATGCAAGGGTAGGCTGCCACATCGGAGGACAGTGTTTGAACAACATCAGTTATGAGGACGACATGGTACTAATGGCACCATCTATAAGAGGGCTGCGCATTCTCCTGAAGATTTGCGAAGAGTTTGCTGAAGAAACAAACATGTCTTATAACCCCAATAAAACAGCTCTGTTGGTCATAAGATATAGACAAGGCCCGACTCGTATTCCTGCAGCTACCCTGAACGGTGTGATCCTGAAGGTGACTGAAGAAACCAAATACCTAGGACACATAATCACCAGTACTCTGATGGATGATGAAGACATTGATAGGCAAAGACGCGCTCTCAGCGTAAAATCGAATATGCTCAGTAGAAGATTTCGCCTTTGTAGTACCGCTGTGAAAAGGACTCTATTCCTTGCCTCTGCGCAACGTTGTACACCTGCGAACTCTGGGCAAACTACAAAAAGAGTAGTATGGAAAGACTTCGCGTACAGTACAATAACGCCTTCCGCATAATGTTTGGCCTCCCCAGATACTGCAGTGCTTCCAGTATGTTCACGGAGGGGCGAGTTTCCGGTTTTGCAGCCCTTATAAGATCCAGGGTGGCTGGAATGAGGGAAAGAATAAACAGCTCCAGGAATATCCTCATCATGGAAGCCCGCCTCAGTCCAGCCTCCAGCATCGACGCATATTGGACAAATATATTGGCCCCTCACAATATAAATGCCGCAGCACCCTTAAGGAGTTATCTTACTCTTATTTAGTTAAATTATTATTTTTCTTTATTTATTTATTTTTACGATGTATATATTTTGTATATTTTTTATAACTATTGAATGTATATTGTTGTATGGAATGTGTGGGACTGCACTAACCTCCCCACATACCGGAATTAACATTTATTATTATTATCATTATTCTAGGAATGGACAGAACGAGTGGAATTGCTCTGCTGCAATGGTTATCTATCGTTGTTTCACTGTACTATTGTAGAACTGGAATGCTACACTCATTTCATTATTACATATAAATATCATTTTCATATACTTAAAATTTGTGCCCGCTAAGTCTAAGTTTTTGCGGCAGCAGGAGATTAGGTGAATAATGTTATATAATCCAACAATGAATAAAAAAAAACTCGAACATATCAGTAATGCGCGATGACCTTAATTTTAATGCAATACTCACCATTCCTCCACAATATATCAATGTAGTGTTGTTTTGTTATTCCAGGTAGCGTTAATGTGGATACTGTTCCCATCAAGCCAGAACCAGGTCCCCGAAGAGAATATACAGGTGGAATTCCTTATACAGAAATAGACATAGACCTGCCGGATGTTAAAAGGGAATGCTCCGAGCACCCTGAAAGTATATCCCGGGCTGCTGGTAATTTTTCGTTTTTGTTTTTTATAATTCGTTATAATAGCTTACTGTGTTCATTATATACCTAATTATTAAGCTTTATCCACCATCTTTTTAGATTTAATAAAGGACCAGAAGACGCATCCTGGAGAAAAACCTTTTTCATGTTCCTACTGTAACTATTCATGTTCTCGAAAGTGGTCATTAAAATCTCACATGCTTACCCATACTGGAGAAAAACCTTTCTCGTGTTCTTACTGCAACTTCTCATCTCCTCGAAGAGGAGATTTAAAAGGTCACACGCTTACACATACTGGCGAAAAGCGTTTCTCATGTTCCGGCTGTAACTATTTATGTTCTCGAAGGGGAGATTTAAAACTTCACATGCTTACCCATACTGGAGAAAAGCCTTTCTCGTGTTCCGACTGTAACTATTCATGTTCTCAAAAGGGATCTTTAAAACTTCACATGCTCACCCATATTGGAGAAAAACCTTTCTCGTGTTCTGACTGCAACTATTCATGTTCTCTAAAGGGAAATTTTAACAGACACATTCTTACCCATACTGGAGGAAAACCTTTCTCGTGTTCCGACTGCAGCTATTCATGTTCTTTAAAGGCAAATTTAAACAGACACATGCTAACCCATACTGGACGAAAACCTTTCTCGTGTACCGACTGTAACCATTCATGTTCTCAAAGGGGATCTCTAAAGCGTCACATGCTTACCCACACTGGAGAAAAACCTTTTTCGTGTTCCGTCTGTAACTATTCAACTTCTCAAAGGGGAGATTTAAAACGTCACACGCTTACTCATACTGGCCAAAAGCGTTTCTCGTGTTCGGGCTGCAACTATTCATGTTCTCGGAGGGGAGATTTAAAAGTTCACTTTCTCACCCACACTGAAGAAGAATTTTTGTTGTGTTCTCACTGAAACTATTCATGTTCTCTAAAGGCATATTTAAAAAGTCACATGCTTACCCATACTGGAGGAAAACCCTTCTCGTGTTCCTACTGCAACTTCTCATTTTCTTAAAGGGAATCTCTAAAGCGTCACATGCTCACCCACACTGGAGAAAAATCTTTCTCGTGTTCCGTCTGTAAATTCGTGTTCCCGAAAGAGATCTTTAAATCTTAACTTGCTCAAGCACACTAGAGATAGCTTTTCTTTTCTCCCCACTGTAACTATTCATGTTCTCTGAAGAGACATTAAAAGCTTTTCATGCTTACCCATATTTGAGTTAAACTTTTCTCGTGTTTTAACTGCAAATTCATGTTCTCGAAAGGCAACTTTAAAATTGCGTATAGTGCATACCCGAGTAAAACCATTTTGTCTTCTTACTGTAGTTATTCATGTTCTCAAAATGGAGATTTAATCGGTCACATCCTTATCCATACTGTAGAAACATACCTTTAAACTGCAATAATTAGAAAATTTGTCTCACCGAATAAATACAGGCAAAAAACTAATTTAAATTATTGTACGGCGCTGCAGGCCTGCTTCCTATAATAGGTCTTCTCTCGTACTATGGACATCTCTTATGGACATTGCGGCATATAAATATCAAATGCTTTGGACACATGGCCGGACCGGGGCGATATAGCAGGGTAGTCTGGAACCTTTCTCCCATAAGAAGCAGAAAATAAAAAGCAGCGGGAAACAGGAAGTAAGAATCAGTAAGAAGATGAAAACAAACGTCATCATGAACCACAGGAGAAAAAAGCAAGAACCAGTAAGCGGAAAGCCGAAGCGAGAAGCAAAAAGAAGCGGGAATCAAAAAGAAGCGAAAAACGAAATACCAACGCTCAATCAATTCCTTTATTCTAACCTATCCTAAATTGGCTTATTAGATTGCCACGTATACCGATCGATTAAACTCCAACCTCCTTCCCATCCACAAAGCACGTTTTCCAAATCCCAATGAATCATTGGTGTACCGGTCTCACCGGGACAGGAGAGCTCCTGGCTGGTACAATAGTATTGTATCGTATGTAAAAACAGACTGCTGGCTCATAATGAATAAGCACCAAAATAGTCAGGTTCTAAACCTTATAATAAATTGTTAGTTTTCACCCAATGAGGGCAAATAGTAGTTTTAACAAAAACTTTAAATTGGAGGAAAATGAGAGACCTTTCGTCAAATTGACAAAGTCGATAAATATTTAACAACCCGTGTATCTTTGAATATTTAAATGTACCTACCAATATGTTTTTTTTTTAAATGTATAATACAATAATAAAGTTAATACAATACCTGTAATAAGTATTTTTAATTTAAGTACCTATTGTTAAAATTATTGTGTATATTGTACTTTGTGTATTTATATTTGCCAATATTTTTGCATTCTATCATAATCATAATCAGCAATAAACTCCCCGTGTCTAGTCACTAAATGTATTACAATTAAGTTTATTTAATTCATACTGTCATTATATTCTTTACTTTTATTTTTATAACATTTTACTTACTCAAGTCCACTAAACATTTTACTTTTAACCAACCATACATGCAGGTATAGAAATGTACATGTACGTATGTGTTGTGTATGCATACATGCAGATATATACATATACTGGGTACTGTACATAAGCAAGAAGAGAAATTTTTATTTATTTTTTTATTATTTTAAGTTTTTTTTTTGAGATTTGAGATGGTATCATTTTATTTCTCAACCTTGTTTAATAACAAAGACAATTTTTGATGAATGTTTCGGCCTTTGATACAAAATATTAAATACATTCTGTAACCATTAGCCATCTAACTTCACACTTTAATCAAATTAACTGTTATGTAATATATAATGTTTCTATACTTTATTCTATTGTTCTGTTTATTTTTGTTTCTCTAATATATTGTGCAATATGAACAAAGCTTGTCAATTTGACTGTCCTAAAACGGAAACTTTCCCGGTGAACAGTCAAAGTGTTCTTACTATGAAACATTTAAACAATTAAATAAATAAATTAAAAAATACATACGAAAAACACGTAACAAAAAAAACTTATGTACATAATATTTTGCTCAGTAGAACCGGCGGACAAACTGCGATCGAATTGTAGGACCAGCTTTTTTCTTGTACTATTTTCGTTATTATTTTTGTATAAATTACAATATAATTTCAAAAAAAAAAATCTTGTTTCCTTTCAAATAACTACCCGCAAAATGGATGCTCAGGCATATATATCTCTGGCGAAGGACGCAGTTAATATATTGACCAATATGATCATGGATCCGAATAACAAATTTACTAAATGTTCGCCAAAATAATTCCTAAAACCAATTATATATTAGGAACAATCGCCCAAATGGCAGTCAAAATGGCAACTATCGAGGGAGAATTAGTAGCTCATAAAAACATAGCCCCGAATGTGCGCATCCCTGCAGTTTCACAAACCCAAACTGTCTGTGAAATCCTTGCTGAAATGAAGGAACAAAATTACAGAGACAAAAATGTTATTATTCATAACGTTCCAGAGAGTAGTACATCATTATCTCAGATATAATCAATAAATATGGACATAACATCTGTCAAGAAAATAATCTCTGATATTGATACTTCAACAATAAATCTTGACCTGTAAATTTACAGATTGGGTAAGAGAAATGTCGACAAACCAAGAGGAATAAAAGTCGAGTTTCCAGATGTAAAATGGCCTAAAATTCTCTTAAGCAAGAAAAATGCATTGAAAAACAATATGCGGATGTACCAGGATCTATCATTTCTGCAGCGGAAACAATTAACAGACCTCAGAAATGAACTAGTCATTAGAAAGACTTCTGGTGAGACCGACATAACAATCAAATATATCAACAACAATCCTTCTATCGTTAAAATACATCCAAAACACAAAAATTTAAATTACAATTTTTTTATCGAAATGTACGTGGACTAATAACTAAATTACAGGACTTGAAATGAACCTTACCTAAAATGGATCATGATATTTATAACTATATAAGTACAGAGTTGGGTTTCTTCGAACATTTAGTGTACAGATGTGACAGAAGTGAAAGTACCAATAAGAAAGCTAGAGGAGGCGGTGTGTTAATATCCATAAATAAAAAACTTAATTCAAGAAAACTCAAATTCATTTACACAAATCTAGAACAACTGTTCATCATGGTATCTACCAAAAAGGAAAAAAAAATATAGTCGGCTGCATCTACATTCCTCCTTCTTCTGACGCTCAATTATATAAAGACCACTACCTCGAAGTAGAAGCAATGAGAAGGAGATTTCCTGAAGCTACCTTTATTTTAACAGGAGACTACAATATACCTAATGTTGTATGGGACATAGAAAACAATAAGACTTCCTGCTCGGACAACATCAACCATGGCTCGCATGAAATAATCGAAATGTCAATGTTTTTAAACCTTCGGCAGTTAAACTACGTATATAATATAAATTCTCGTATTCTTGATCTAGTGTTCTCCATTTCTTATTTAGTTAATGAATCCGCATCTGCTGAAACTGTTCTTCCAATTGAAAATTATCACCCTCCATTAGCGATTGAATACCACAGTTCAAAAACGGAAAAGATTACACCTGCATCTGCAAAATTAAACTTCTTGAAAGCAGATTTTAATCAAATCAGTAGTATTTTATCCTCCGCTGAC
>JAHDVE020003750.1:0-36980 GCA_022606495.2 Halesus radiatus | reverse complement strand
TTCTCCCTCTTCCTGCGTCAACTGTGGTTAGAGGTGCATAAATTTGGAGATAAAATAAAAAATAAAAATGTAATCTTTGTGATATGTCTTGTCTTAAAAAAACTGTCAAACGTGAATATGTGAAAATATTTGAATGACTAAATGAATAGCTTGATGTTGCCATGTTAATGACATTTCATAATTCCAAAATAATAAATATGAATCTGCATATAAATGTCAAGCCATAATCCTTAATCTAAAACTTGTCAAAAATTTAAAAATATAAAATATATATACTCTTTTATAATGTTAATTACTACTGTGTGAGTACGCACGTAATACCTCTGTCTGCAACCCTAATATATGCATAGCACACAAAACGTGCCGGAAATATCTTTACTTAGAGCGTTATTATTTATAGACCGTGAATGAAACGAACGCAATGTTAAAAGCTCCGATGTTTTCACATTTCCACGGAAACCGTTTGGTTCATCACTATTTCATTCACTGGCGAACATAATATTTGTTCACAACTGTCACTCAGTTGATCCATCAATTCTGGTTCACTTAGCCGAGGAATCCAGAAGATGCTGTTTATGCGATGAGTGAAAAGTTTAAAGTTATCTCGCGGCTTGAATGTTTAATGACTGGACTTACTTTTCTTTGGAAAGCTCGGTTAGATCGTAGGGCGGAGTTATTCGGAAACGTTTTGGATTTGAGTAATAAAAAACTGCACTGATTATGTCCTACTTGAATGGTTCAACTATTCAGGATACATATGGATAATGTAGTGCAAAATAGCCGTTACACTTTTGAGAAAATCGCATATAAACTTAAAGGAACCATCGTTCTAAGCACTTGGGACTAGGCGTTCAGAATGTCTATGTAGGTATAATGGTACATATCACAAACTTCCTTTGAAGACTTAAAGTTTTTATGCACTAGTTTTATGAATATACATGTTATTTTTTTAGATTATCTTTATTCAAAGGTCTAGTTGAAAAAGTTATTGTATGAAATTCCCTCGATAGAAAAAAAAATAGCAATGTATTCTCCGAGAAATGTAAATATGATTCGTGATTCTGTTATTCAACATGAATGCAACATGATTTTTGTTCTATTCTAAACTTTTAAATGATCTTTTACGCCCGAAGCATTATTTATACTAGAGCTCTCCCTCTATTCCGTATTAACATATGTCATTTTTGAACAATGAGGTGATCTTTCACAAAAACGGCGCTATATAAATCGTCCAAGTATTATTATTATTAATGTTCAGTTTCCGCTCAGGAGGTATTTCTGGATCTTAAATTCAAATTATTTCAATTCAAATTTTCTGTGCTTTCAAATTTAGGCGTATTGTTGAAACTATAGATTGACTTATTGCAAGATTTTTATAATTTTCTAGCTGATGTGTACCCGGCCTTACTCGGGAGTTTTTTTTTTGGGAATAATGTTATGAGGTTGTGAATTCATGCTTGTCGTTTGGGTACCATAATTGGTTTGACAGCGAAAGTAATGCCTTGTGACGACTATTTCTAAATAGATAAACAAAGAAACATTAATTTGAAATATTTATTTCATTCCAAACATTTATTTTTTCAAAATACGAGTATATCTAAATAATAAAGTTCTTATGTGGGTACCTACTTGTCTATTCCATTTTCAAAATATTCTACCCAAACAAACTGTCGTATTTTCAATCAGTAATGTGTGGCTAACCAGAGAGGTATATCTATGGGATAACCTCAATACAACATGGCGGGTTCAATGTTTTTCATACTAATTTTAAAACGTTATAGCAACAGTTTCATACATTGGATTTCATCCAAACTACTTCATCTAAATCTTCCCGTCACTAATAAGAACAAACTGTGCTATTTTCAGCGAATCCGGTAGAGTAATTTTCGAGAAAATCGGGGACAAACAGACAGACAAATATTATTTTTTACATACATTATGTTATAGATTAGATTTTTTTGTGAGTGACAGAGCAGGCAGTGCACATGTGCCTATATTAAATGCACGCCTAAAATCATTATTAATAAACATAACGTATTTAAAACCCACCCTAGGAAGGGCGTGAAAAACTCACCCTCCTGTTTTTTTTATTTTATTTTTAATTTTTGTTTAATTTATGTGTATATTGATTGCTTTCAATAATTTTTTTTATCTGATCGAGGTAGGGTACGCAGTGCCTATGTGCCGCGGTGCACACTTTGGAAGCCACTGCAATACACATAATATTTGGACAACATGTTATCGAGTAACTACCGACTACATAGAGCCGACAGCTAACTGGCCTGCCACATGAAACCTGAATGGCAGTTGTTGACTTTAAGAAGCTCCATATTCACGGAGGTATATTCATAGCTTTTTCATGGAAAGTAGAAACCTATTTAAAGCGACAATATATTAATTTGAGCCTTCCACCTTTACGTCAAGATCGTGTATTGCCGAGTTCCTATTTCCCACACGGTGGGTCGGAAGTAGTGCAATTTGATTGATTACAGTCCATTTATATATATATATTTTTTTCCTCTAAAGATGGGTAATGACTGTGTGGGGTCATTATTATTATATGATAAATATAAATATTTTTTTTTATAATTTCTTCAAAGGATTGGTTTTTCACTTTGTGGCATCATTATTAATAAATTAATTAAAAATTGTATATATCCGAGACTCTATTCCGATTGCAATTGTGTTTGGGAAGAACTTTGCAATCATCATAAGGGTAGCAGCTAATAATATGGGATTTAAAATGGAGGATAATATTAACAAGTCTCATTAGCTTAATCGGTAAAGCGGTTGTCCCGCATAGACAGAGGTCCTGGGTTCGAGTTCCAGATGCGACTGATACCTTTTTATTTTTCTGTTGTTTTTTTAGGATTCGTGTTTCAGTTGGGATGTGTTAATATTATCTTCTTCGATAATATAATTAAAAATTACTTTGTAATCACCACTTTATTAATATATACATATCAACATGTTTCGAAATCAAAGCTTTCCTCATCAGTGATATTATTACTAGTATTCTGTATATTCCTGATGAGGAAAGCTTCGTTTTTTAAACGTGTTTTTTTTTAATATGAATATCGCACAAGTTCCTCGAGAGTCCCAACTGCTCTCGACCGTCTGGAGCCAGTGAGACTATGGCATCCCCAATTGGGGAATGTTGTGAGGCTGAAGGTTTTAGGGAGGGAAAGGAGAAGGGGTAGAGGTAGGTGGGGAAATACCTGGCTAAATGGTGATATTTCACCAGGGAGATACTGAGAGTATTTCCCACTTTGGAACGTGCGCAAATATAATATATATTATTTTTAAATGAATTAATTGTGAAACAGCACAAAGTAATTAAATAAGATTTGAACCCGCGACCTTCAGATTCGTAGTCGAGAGCCTCACCCCTCGACCATGCAGGCCGTCAAAATATACCATCGTTAATAAGTATATATTAATAAAGTGGTGATTACAAAGTAATTTTTAATTCATTTATTTAAAAATAACTTTGTTTACACCACTGTTTTTTTTATATATAAGTATACTATTAATCACACATATTATTTATCCTGATGAGGGAAGATTTGCTTCTGACGCGTGTAGATATATAATGTTAACCAATCAATAAACCACAGAAAATAAAAAGGTATCAGTCGCATATATGAATCGAACCCGAAACCTCTGTCTTACCGGGACGACCGCTCTACCGACTGAGCTAATGAGACCAGTTCACTTTACGCCATTTTCATCGATATAATACCTCAACATTAAGACTTGTTGATATTATCCTTCTTTAAATCTGCTATCTTTTCGTGTTTCATTTAGGATTCATTAATATTATCTTTTTAATGATTAAATATTACAATCAGGTTTATAAGCTTCAATAAGTTATTAAAATAAAAATAAAAATTCTGTGTTATTTCCATTCTATAGAAGTATTTTGATTTTTTTTTTGTTTCTAATTTTGTAACAGTTATTTGGTGATAGTGATTGGATTGATGTGGCTTTTTTTGTTGTTCTTTTGAATTCAAAAAGTAAAAATAAAATTTTTGCATTATAAGAAGAAAAAAAAATGTTATCCACCTTTGTAGTTATTTATATGGGAAAAGAAATTTTGTCACTAATATGGACTTATCCTCTTTTTCGTGTTACCTACTACTACTACTACTGTCTTAAAAAAATATATTCTTATTTTTTAAAATATCTAATACCTACCATTTTACACCAGCTTTTGAAATGAAGTGACTCCATAATACATAAAATTCGATGAAAAGAAAATCTGCTCATGGAAAAACGATATTTTTCCTTTTTTAAATCGCTTTAATGTTGAACTCTCAATGATTAAGATCACGAACTGTCACTGTGTTTAACGAAATATTCTACTGGTGATTAGTGATTACCAATCGACAGTTTTACAAGTGGAGTTAGTAATTCGGATATTACCAAGTATTAAAAATTAAAATTAAAAAAAATGATAATTTAGGAACAGAATGAGAGTATCGTCAGCAATCATCAATCAGCAGTCAACAGTTAGCAGCGGCTTTCAGCTAACTGTGACCATACCGACTATGGCCAGTGACTACTACGGTGACTAGGGCCCGCCACTACGAGTATACCTAAGGATGTTGGTACTAGTCGGGCGGCTATACCAGTCGAGTGCAGCGGCCCCTTTCAGCGGCCGGAATGCTTTTAGCTGGCGCCTCGCGGTGTAAACAAACACTGCTGCCACCTCCAGCTACTAGTACTACCTACTACCTACTAGCTACCATCTACCGTCCACACTAGTAACAGGGGAGCACAACATTTTTTTTAAAGAAACTGCTTTAAATTAGATTAGAATAGAAATAGTTCTAATTTTGAAACGTTGAATTCATTGTGGAATTTCATTTTAATATGAATTTTTTATAGAAAAAGTTTTATAACTTTTTTTCTCTTGAATAAAAATTTTTTTATTTTACGAATATTTTGATAGAAGGTGCTCTCAAGAAGTATTCCAAAAATAAGCTTTTCGGCACTGGTGCAAAAAAGGCTTAAATATGCTTTATGAATATAATCTGATATCTATTTATTATATAGAAATGGGTAAGGAACTTTTACGCTCATTTATTCAGTTGGTCACTATAATAATATAAGTGTATCGAAGAAAGCAGGAAGAAGGGGAACATCCTTAATGATTTTCTTCACCTACCCTTTTCGCACCCCTCTTCCTACTCCTCTACCGCCCCCTCTCTGATGTTCTGTCCTGTTCTACTCTGATATTCTGTCTCTTCCTCCCCCCACCTCTTTCACTTTCTTTATCATAATATACCTCTGTATTTTAATTTAGTTTATGTTTTCACGGTCTTGAAGAAGGTTAAGTTCAACCGAAACCGGTTAACTAACTACCTAACTACCCATCACGCTTTTCCCCGCAGGAATAGACAGAGAGGACGGACCGCCAAACAACTCGATCTTGGCATACACATTGGCAACTCGATCTTGGCATTGACCCGACTCAAGTATTTGATTCGCTTGATCGTGCCATGTCTTCCTCGGGTTGTCCCTGGCTTCTTCTTCCATTCACATTCGCGTCATATATTCTCCTTACACTCCTTTCTTCGCTCATTCGTTCTACATGCCCAAATCATCAAAGCGTTCCTTTCTTAATTTTACTCATTACGCTTAGATCACCCTTTTATTATTTAGGTTGACAATGTATAATTATAATAATGTGACTTAAAATAAAGGAATCTTCATTTAAAAATAATAATTATAATAGTAATAGTAACTAATATAAACATATATTTGTTTATAAGTTATTTTACATATAACATAATTGTAGCAATTGACAAAAATTCCACTGCTCAGCTATACATTCCAGGACCCGGAGTCAGGCTGGTTTTCGGCAGTGGCTCTAAAAATCAGATAAAGTTAAAGTTACATATCTTACATACGAGTACATTCTCAACACCTAAGGAAAACAAATCTACAAAAATCACTATCACAAATAACGATTTTGTTATTTATCAATCATGTTGTGCAGTTGACTGCAGTCAGTAATCATTCAGGGACAGTCGAAGTTCTGGAGTAATTTCACATAAATATAATATTTTCGTGTATTAAAAAATTAGAACAGCATCCTGATTGGAATAATTTTCTTTTAGAAAACGGGACGGGAAAGTAGCGGGGACCTCTATATGACTGTATCTCTAAATTAAAATAATTTATTTTATAAATAAATAACGGTAGCATCTGCGACTTGAACCAAGAACCTCATTGTCTATCCGGGACCTTGAGCTCTAATCCATTCAGTTACAGCTCCCCTGATCCGTCCGGTCATTTTTATCGTACTTCGATTTCTAAGAACGATTAAAATCATCTTCAATTAATTCCCATATATTTTTGGCTGCTACCTTTTTATCATGACTACAACATTCTACCCGAGTTTATTTATATTCTTTAGACAGTATCTCGGATATAAATATCCTATTTTTATTTATATGGGCCATCTGCTGACTTTGTCTACTAGTCTTAGATTAATGTTCTCTTTGAGAATAACTTATTGAAGATTACAAACCTCACTGTAATATATTAATCTTTTGTCTGTCTTTTCGTTTTCATTTTGAGAGTTGTTAACATTGTCTCCAATGATTAAAAATTTATTACAATGGGGTTTGTAAGCTTCAATGAATATAAAAATTGGGTACCAGACGTAATGGCACATAGGCAAACTGTAGTGGACAGCTGATCCCGATCTGTGAATAGGGCTGGGAAGGGAGAAAGCATATCCTGTGTCGATTCCTTGCAAAGGGAGAAAGGACACCGACGACAAGACTTCATTAACGACTTTGTGTAGTTTTGCAATGTTATTCTGCACAAAAACCCAATGCATGCAGAATTATGGGTAGAGCTCGGGGCCGTGTCCGTGTGACGATACTTGATCTGGGTCCAGTGAGAGGCAGTAGTCCGATGGGGCTCCAGAGTCACCGGTGGTCAGAGACAAACAAGGCGAGTAGAGTAGAAGTCGTAGCGGGGCCAGGCAGTCGGGGTAGAGCAGGGGAATTGTCGGTGCGAGAATTGCTGGCTGACTGGTTAAATCTGGTTTTTGCAGGCTGTTTAAAATCACCTACGAAACGTTTGGGATACGGGACTCGCAGAGCTACCGCATTCTGCGCATATCCTACGAATAAGCTATCTCGCCTCTCCCTCACACTGCTGTCTCGCTCTGACGTTTTGTTTAGTCATTCACATTTACAAGCGGTCAGTGAGAATACATTTCTCAGAGACCGTGAAACATACATTGACGAAGGGAGAGAGTCGGATCATTTTCGGACAGCGATATTTATTTCCCATATGACCCAACTCCCTTACAAAATAGACATAGTTTATGCATGTACAATACAACAATTATATTTGAAAATATGTATGTCAAAAACACTGCGGGAGAGGCAAACACATTAATTGTAAAATGCTCCGATATTCGTGAGAAACTGGTTGTCGACCACCTACCCGCGCCGTGCTCGTTGTTCACTGCACCGCTATAGCTATAAAGAGAGTAAAGAAATGAAGGTGTGTGACTGTATTACTGCATGTAGGTGTAGGTATAGAGAAGCCGAAATGCGTGCACTGTTAAATAAACATTAATAATAAGGTGATTGATGCGCGAGATGAGAGTGGAGCTTTTATAGCTTTTGTGATTTTAATGGAAGCTTTTTTAACTTGAGTAGGCCATGAAAATATGACCAGTGATTCCAACACAAAACTAAATATACATATCTTCCTACCTTTGTAATACGCCAAACATGAAATACAAGTAGGTATCTACCTACTTTTCACCTGCTACGTTCATCGCCATATTACTAAATGTTCAAAAAACATCAATTTCAGCACCGAAGCTTCAGGTAACTTGTTAGATCACAGGTATCAATACACTAAAACTAAAATCTAAACAACCCCAATAATCTTAAAATATACCCAAGTAAAAAGTATTAAAAAACAAATCGATTAAGGTACCTACTAGATTCTAAAAATTCTGTATCATAGAATAAGGTCCATTCAGCCCATTTTTTTTAAATTTTAACGATAATGACGTTTAAACTTAAATACCAGTATATTGCGTTTTTTTTTAAAGTTAGTTTTCATAGTTAAAATAATAAAGTTTCAATTTTTAAACTCCCGCCAAAACACTCCAGTCTGTTTTGATCAGTTTTGAGGTTAGAATGTCATATGTCAAAACAAGGATGAGCATTACATAATTTTATATTCTACTCATAGTAAGCCATAACTAAACACAAGTAATAAAATTATGTACCTTTTTGGAAACTTTAACTCACATAATAATAATAATATTGAGCATTAACATTATCATAATATCCGTATTGATAATTGATTTGCTCATGAATACTCTAATTTATTTCACTAATAAAAGTTTTTTTTACATTGAACAACAATTATAGAAGTCACCCAAATTAAGTTTAAATTCGCCAAAACTAAAAAAAAACACATGTCTAAAATACAAAACAAAATCGAAGAGTAAAAATGTCCATACTAATTCAAAAACAGAACGCACACGTGACGTCAGATATTCCAAATTCAATAGTACCAACATAACAAGGTGTTTTGATGGGATAACTTTTTATTCACTTTAAAAAAACGTTTTATAAGTTCTACGTACTTATGTATAATAAATTTATATGTATAATAAATAAATATATATATAAAAGTTATATATTGAGAATCGGCGTTTGCTGATCTATATAAATACATATTTTTAAAGCTATTATATTTTTCACTGGAGATCCTTATTTACCTACACGTAAAATAATAAAAAGAAAAACATTTTTTGTAGTGAAATGAAGGAACAAGAAAGGAGATTATTTAAAAACAAGGCATTAATAAATTGTGATGCATTAAACATATTAATAACAATTTTATAATTTCTGAATTTGACATGTAGCTTGGCATTTATTTGTAGATATTTATTATTTTGGAACTACAAAATGCCATTACTGTGGCAACACCAAGCTTATTGGCTTTGTTTTTGAAATGTGCACATTCAAATGTTTTCAAATATTCGCATTTAAAAATCAATTTTAAAGAAACAATGCTAAACATCATAATTTAATTTTTTAACCATTTTTTAAATCAGTTTTTTAAGTTGGATTGATTTCCTCGTGAGCCATCCTGTGTCAAAATTTTTCTTGTTTTCAATTTTTGTCTACTTTTAAAAGTCAGACGGGTGTGTAAAATAAATATGGCGGCCTCCATGGTCGAGGGGTAAGGCTTTCGACTAAGAATCCGAAGGTCGCAGGTTGAAATCCCGGCACGCGCAAGTAAATTTTATTTAATAAATTTTTGTTATTTCACAATTAATTAATTAAAAATAATATATGATGTATTTGCGCACGTCCCAAAGTAGAAAATACTTTAAGCATCGCCCTGGTGAAAGACCGTGTTTGGTGACCAGATCTGAATAGGCGGGTATTTCCCCACCTTCTTCTTCCCCTTCTCCCTCCCCTCCCCAGTACTATCAGAATAACAACATTCCCTATCAGACTCACTGGCTTCAGACGGTTGGGAGCAGTTGGGACTCTTGTGCGGTATTCACATAAAACAAAAACAAAAATAGGTTGATAGGTACTTACCTATGCTCGTAATCCAAAATTAAAACATCTAGCATCTGATCTGCCAAGGGTGTAAATTGGGGTCGTATGACCTACATACCTGAACTGATTCCATTAAATATAAAAAAAGATATATATCGTAAATTGCTTCTGTTCCCTCACAAATCTCACCGATTGTTCAACAATGCATTGAATATCAAGCGAGGGCTCGAGCTGCTACTAATTCCAGATCGCTGGTCATCTTTAATTTAGGTATTGCCTCTCTCTGTGAGGTCCGCACGGCCTGTGTCTGCCGTGAGCCGAGATTAGCTCGGTGATACTGAATCAAGAAAGCAATCATCGTAATATGACATATTGTAATTATGGGCAAAGAGAAGCGCGATATAAAATGTGGAGACATGATTAGATTCATTTAATGACCAAAATGGAAAGCTAAAAAGAAAGATGTATTATAATCGTAGGTGACCTGACAGTTGATCCCCCGACAGTTGGCCCCCCGACAGTTGATCCCTCCGACTGTTGATCGCTCTGACAGCTGATCCCTCTGACAGTTGATCCCCTAAAAGATTATTTCTGGCGTACGTCCTCATTTATAAAGTAATTATGAACTAAATTTTGCGAGCGTCTTAAGTGGAAATCCGCTACATGAAATGTTTAATAGCAATAATGCCGAGTCGCCGAAGGAGTATGCAGCGTTAGTGCAAGACCTCCGCTGTTAGACCGATTTACCAGTTGAACAAATTAATGTGTCGGCAGGTATAATTTTATTACCTGATACAGTAATCAGGGTAATAGACGTGAAAGACTGTCACCTATTCAAAAACTACCCACGACTTTTGTTGAGAACTAAAAAAAATAAAAAAACCCAATGCCAATTTCAAACCTTAAATCGACTTTTACAATACGTAAAATGGAATAGTTATCCAACGAATTTATTTACAGTGCCATTTTTTTTGTTTTTGTGTATATTCGCTGGTATATAAGGCATGTAGATAAATAATTTTATGCCCAATGCTTTTGGTGGAAAACATGTTTTATATTATTCTAGCTGATGTGTACCCGGCCTCGCTCGGGATTTTTCGCTTGTCGTTAGGGTGCCATAATTGATTTGACAGAGAAAGTAACTATCTCAAAATAAATAAATGTTCATTTGACTATTTTATTTCATTACAAATGTTTATTTTTTTTAATATATCTAAATCATAACGTTCGTAAGTTTGTACCTACTCGTGTTTTAAATTTTGAAAATACTCTACCCAAAAAACCTTCTTTTTTTGAATATGCAATCTGTGGCTAACTAGAATGTTATATAAAACATGACGGGTTCAAAGTTTTAGATACTAATTTTAAAACGTTATAGCAACAGTTTTACATATTGGATTTCATTCAAACTACTTTCTAAATCTTCCCGGCACTAATAAAAACAAACTGTGCTATTTTCCGCGTAACCGGTCCAGTGATTTTCGAGAACATCGAGGACAAACAAATAAACTTACATTGATTTATATATATATAGATTTTCAGTATAAAACACCGATATATATATCGGGGAGCCAACTGTCGTGGAACCATAATCGTACACTGTCGTCTATCACAGTTATTTATAACAAAAGGACCAATAGGTATCTGATAATTGTCAAAGTGGGGACAATCCGTTGTCTTCACCCTAGAATACTAATCTCAGTCGTTTCGACTAATAATGCGTACATTTTATGCCGTAGGTTTCTCTCTAACGAATGCGCCGATCGTGCTAGTTTTCCGTGCTAACTCAGTAGCCAACGAGGGTTTAGAGGGTAGCTGCTGCCATTATATATTTTATTTGTGTATTTGCGTTGACATTTAAATTAGGTACATTTGTATTAAAACATATTAAATTATTATAAATTGAAGCACATGTAAGTTGAAGTTGCATTATGTCTGCAGTATTAATTCCTAGCTAGATTGCGGTATTAATGCGGTATTAATTCCTAGCTAGACATATTGCCGGTTGTAAGGAATTTTCCGTGGTTGAGTGGTTGCGATCCTTGGCTACGAATCCGGAGGTCACGGGTTTCATTCCCGGCGTGCGCAAGTAAATTTTATTTGATTAAATTGTGTTATTTCACAATTTATTAATTAAAAATAATATGTAGTGTATTTGCGGCACGTTCCAGATCGGTAGATACTGTTAGTATCACCCCGGCGAAAGACCACCATTCAGAATCGAAACGTTGCATGAAATGGTTTTAGCCGTATTTGATACTAAAAGTTAGGTACTTCTTATTGCCCATCTTCTTCTCCTCCCCAATACCTTCAGCCTCACAACATACCCCAATTGGGGATGCCATAGTCTCAATGGCTCCAGACGGTTGAGACCAACTGGGATTCTTGTGTGGTACTCACATAAAAAAAAATAATAATTAAAAAAAAAATAATATGTGGTGGAATCCAAATATTAAGTTTTGACGTGTTTTATTATTTTTAATTTATTTTTGTAACTGTAAAATTAGACACCTATTGCTCCTTTGTGATATATAACTGCGAGAGTAGACAGTGTACGTTTATAATACATCTTTCTTTTAAGATTTCCATTTTCGGTTATTAAATGAATCTGATTATGTGTCTATATAATATTCGGTACTTCTCTTTGCCCATAATAACAATACATCAACAATCACATATATTAGAAACACTAGATCTCACAATCAAAAACACATACAACAAGGAACTATAAACTCAACAATTGGACAAATAAATTTCTTATAGTATCGATATTTTAAATTATGTACGGTAAATTTAGCGTAAATTGGTCGTTTTTAATTTAATTTAAAGTCCAACATAATGCTAACTTTAATATTTTTTAAAATTTTATATTTCATTATATTTTCAAAGTAGACAGGGTAAACCTTTTTTTTTAGATCACAGTTAGCGCATAATAATTGTTAAAGGTGCCCCTCTCACAAAATCGCCAAAAATCAATTCCTTTGATGGCCTATATATCATAATGTAAAACAAAAATAAATAAATTACTTCTAATCCGTACTAGATATTTACTTTACTTTTTGATCATAAAATCATTTGTTTTAGGTCAGTATTTTGGCCTCAAATCTAAAATTAAGGTTTATATGAAACAGGCCGCGCAGCCGTTCCTCTTAACACCGAAACTACTCAACTCAACTGCACTTAAAACACTTCACCTTATAATTATTTATTTTTTTCATCAAGCACATTCATTTAATATAATTTAAATTCATATTTTGTAAATGAGGATATTTATTATTTTGTTACAAAAAAAAGATTATTATTACTATTATTACGAAATGTTATAATGCGCTGTCGGTTCCAATAAAATTTACACCAATGAATTAATTCTAAATAGATTGTAAAAACCACATTAATCGAAGCAAGATAAATCCAATACTATAAAAGTTATCAATAGCTATACGAGTATGTAAAGTACCCAATATTATTACAATAATTATTTACATGTAATAGTATATAAGTTATAATTAGTTATTTTGTCAACTTAAATGTACAAATAACAAATAAAATAAATAAAACAAACACAAAACAAACCCCAATAAATATGCAGAAATAGCTAGTAAGATTTTTTTAATTTGAATATAACAATAATTTCTAAGTTATCAAAACGATTAAGGCTCGGACCACCCGCGACCGTATTAAGCAAATTCCTCATCGAGGCATTGTGTGAGGCTATCGTCTCACTATGGGATTATGGCTTCAAACGCCATATCAAATATTCTTTCGTTTTCGCGCCGATGATTCTTGACTCGTATGGAATCTGGTAACGGCGAGGATTATCTCTTTTGGCGATAGGAAGACAAGAACATAATTAGTTGTTAAAATGAATTTATTATCATATAAATATATCTTGGAGAATAAATACATGATTACCCAAATTAACCCTACGTAATCTACGTGACTAGTACAAATGCAGTTACGCTGTAGTTTTTGTTGATAATCGTCAATTGAGAACATGTCGCCTCCACGACTCGTTCTCGTGTTCAATAGGTCGACTTTCCTCGTTTCCTCCCTCCATGGTCGAGGGGTAAGGCTCTCGACTACGAATCCGAAGGTCGCGAGTTCAAATCCCGGCGTGCGCAAGTAGTTTTTATTTAATTAATTTGTGTTGTTTCACAATTAATTCATTTAAAAATAATATATGTTAAATTTGCGCACGTTCCAGAGTGGAAGATACCCTCAGTATCGCCCTGGTGAAATACCACCATTCAGAATTGAAATGTTGCTTGAAATGGTTTTTAGCCGTGTTTGGAGACCAGATCTGAATAGTCAGGTATTCCCCATCTTCCTCTTCCCCTTCTTCTTCCCCTCCCCAATACCTTCAGCATCACAACATTCCCCAATTGGGAATGCTATAGTCTCACTGGCTCCAGACGGTTAGGAGCAGTTGGGACTCTTATGCGGTATTCATATTTTAAAAAAGCAGGTTCACTCCATCCTTTCCTCTATATAGCATCCCCAAAAATGACATAGGCTCTGAGGGAATTAATTTTCCATCTGTTTGAAATTAAGAAAAAAAGGTATTGTTGATACGTGTTTCTTGAGCAAAATTTAAGTACTTCCGTTAAACTGTATGTCCGTTAAGATGAATGGTTATTTCTAAAATTTCTGTGTTGGTAGGCCAAACCGGTTTATTTTATTTTATTTTAGTACATAAAACAGTTAATATGCCCAAAACTTACATAAATGAATGTTTATACAGCAATAATAATAAATAAGTACAATAAACAACATTATCTCGCTAAAATGATAATAAGAATGAAAAAGAAGTGAAAGGTCGAAAACATATTATAAAGTAGGTGTATAAACTAACTCCTTATTGTCACTTGTGCTGATGGTACACTGTTTTGGTACTTAATAAAGGACATCATCACATTATCAGTTTTATATTAATGGAAAAACTTTTTTTTAAATGATTAATTGTGTCATTAAAAATGTCTATTTCATTATTAGAGCAGTGTACAGTATTATAATTTATGTATATCCGCGGTAAAGGGGAGAAATATCCCGTATTTGTGTGATGGGCTTTAATGTAAAAAAACGTCTTTTATCCTCCTTGTTGATTTTGTTGTTGGTGTATTAATTTTGATTTGTGATAAAATGTTTGGTGTATCATTTGATGCATGTATAATTTTGTACAAAAGGAATACTTCAGAAAGTTTACGTCTGACTGACAGAGATTGTAGTTTATAGTGCGAAATTTGATCATTATACGTTTCAAATTGATCAGGTAAACCTTCATGATATGCAATCACACGGGTTAATTTTCTTTTATGGATTCGATTCTGTAATTATGAATCTCGTAATTAGGAGACCAAATAGTGAATGCATATTCCAAAATACTTCGAACAATCGATTTATCTAATATCGTTGTTAATTCTGCACTTTTAAAACGTTTCGTAAATCGTAGAGTTAATCCTAATATTTGCGATTTATTTTTTAATAATTTGTCATTAATAATATAATACTATTTCACTTTTTGAAATAGTATCTACGAGTATGTTTATTGAAATTAAGTGACGAGTCAAATGTCACGCCCAAGTCTTCGGTTGAAGTTGTGTTGAATAAAGCGACGTTATTTATGTAATACTTATTTGACAATTTATTTCTGTTCTTTGTGAAGGAAATTGCAGTGCAATTATTTTCATAATTATTTCGATTTGCCGAGCAATTGAATAAGTTACGTTTAAATTTGCATTCCATATAGCCACATAAGCACATCCTACCCTACTTACTCACATAAAAAAAGTAATCTTAAAAATATCGCTAGAAATCAACCAATATTTTCAAAAAATCGTACGGGGTTCTGGTGATGAATTGCAGCGCCGGGCTCGCCACACTGATCGCCCTACTATATGTGTGAAAAGTGGGAACTAAGGTATGTAAAATGTTATATTCTACACAAAAAATATTAATGCGTTCTCAATGCGCATTCAAGAGAAGACTCGTTTGTGTTAGTGTCACAAAAGGCCGTGCCTATCGGAACAAATTACAAATACAGCAAGCAATGCCATCTGTTGGTATCTCTATTGATTAGCACAGGTTTACTAACAAAATTATTATTATGTTAAGCTGGTTTTCTTTTATGCAATTGTGCCTGGTTAGATGGTAACTGATTTGTAATATGCCTAAATGAAGCAGTTATTTGGGTATTTGAAGTGACAGGTATACCAACAAACATCGACTGAATCCAGCGGCTTAGTCATTCTTTGCAATTAATTCGCTGTGTTTTCTACCAATGCCAATACCAATAAAAAAATTGCAAAATACAATTTTTACGATTCCAGTTTCTCCATTTCTAATTATGAACAATAATATAAACTAATTAAGCAATAATTTGCAAGTCGAGAGCAATCAACATCCAATAAACTCCACTTGGCTGAATGCATCAGGAAGATTAACCTTATCTCGGCTTTGCAGTCCGACTCACGTTTATGAGACCACCCCGTACAGCACCACTTACAATTGAAATAAAGTCCGACGTATTTATGTCTGCACCAACTTTTATTGCGGTTGAGTTGATTGATATTCAACCTTAGCCTTCACACATCTCCAACTCCCTTGTTTTCTACGCTAACCTTTGAGAAAAGCCAATACACGTCCGGAGAAAACATAACATTGCGAGTTAAAGAGAAATGCTGAGCCAGGTGGTCAAACATAGTAATACAGAAAGTAGGAGGATTTTGATTTAACTTAGTTTTTTCTGAGTTCCGACAATATTTTTTCAGTATTCGTAAAAAGCATTTACTTTGTGGCTTGCCATAATTATACTATAAGCGCATACATTTGTTTTGAACCACGTTAATTTAATATAATAATCGACCGGTTTAGGAAGTACCCTTCCTTCATCAGGAATATATTAAGACTAAACTAAGATACACAATAATGATAGACATACATCAATATTTAGGTGTTGGAGTGGGAATCGACCAAAGGAGAAGGGGAAATTATAAGGTTTGCTGGAGCAACAAAGCGATTTACTAAAAAAATATCTAAAATCGTGTAGTCCTCTTTTTTCTTTACAATCAACAATACTAATTATTATGAGTACCAATCGCCACTGTACAGAATGTCGAGACCTGTAAACTCAAGCCAAGGTCTTGACACTTTTGGTACTAGTCTACATTTTAAGGTATATTGTTTATCTTGATGAGGGGAGTTGTGATTCAGAAACATGTAGATATTTACATATTAAGTACAGTGGTTTTAAACAAAGCAATTGTTATTAATTTAATAAATGATTTTTGTCAGGCTTTAGGAAAATAAATTCTGAAGAATATCATGAGTTCGACCAATATTTTTTTCACGCTTTGACTTGAATATTGTCTCAAATGTATATTTTTTATTGTCATCATTCATGTATTATGAATTTGCTGTTCCCTCTCTGTAGCTCTTGTTTATCTCGATTCGTGAAGTTTATTTTGTGTAATTGCACAATGGTCCATATAAATAAATAAATAATTTTCTCCACTTATCCCAACTCAGATCCGGATTGGACCGACGATCAAACTGAGACGAACTGTCGCGTGTCGTGAGCCCGCGGATAAGTAAGGCACGACTCACATGGCAGGGATAACACAAGGCTTGCCAGATCCGACATTCAGTGATATTTAATGACTTTCACGAAGTCCACGAGTGATTGACGTTTTGGCGATAACCTGATAACAGTTAATATACTCATAAATAATCAAATATCCTTTTTGAGTGGTCTCCGCAGGATGCTCGATGTGAAATATATAGTCACGTTAACGACTTAATGAGGCACCCTGCAAGCCTCTTCTCTCCTTGATTTGCTAAAATAATCCGACTGTCATGTCCATTAAGTCTTCTAAAAGAGAACTAGCTGTTATCGTGTAAAATTAGAGGACATTTAGCTTTGCAGTCGATGGCGTTGCTAGTGTAGAGTTTGTGGATACAAATTATCGTCGTATTCCTAAACATGAACTAGGATATTCCAGTTCGTCAGGAAACGGTATTGGCAGAATTAATGTCCGTCAGTAAACCAAATTATAAAAATCTTCTAAATTTAGTAGTAACCTACCTGCATGTCGTGTTAGTCTACTGTAGATATTATTATTCTAACGGGCGAGGGTGGCAGAAGGGTAGGATGGGATAGGGGGAAGGAGGCTGCTTAGGGGAAGGAAAGTGCAGGCGAAATCTGAGACGGCGGGGGAAGGAGGTGCTTTATTCTTGAAGGGGAAAATGCGAAAAAAAATCTTGGGGTAGAGTTATTTTCACATTCAATATAAGGGCGGCTCGTGGATTACACAAAACAAATATTAAAATTATTTTTGTCAAGTTTTATCATGGTGTATGTAATATATAAAATTAGATTATGTCTGTTGTTTAATTACGGTATATTTTATATGGTATGAAATTCACTAGAATAATATTTTTAAAATAAAACGAAAAAATTGTTTATATCACTTTTATTTTATTAAACTTATTGCAGACATCGTTTCGCTACTGCGGTAGCTTCTTCAGGACAATATAATACATTGCGTTGAAAATATAGGATATCATTATCTCCTATTAAGATTTTTTATGTATTAATTATTTTCGAAGTTATTACGCCAATGAAGATAACTGGCTGTGGAGTTTGGTGTGGTAGAAACATGTTAATAACAAGAATAATAGTAAAATATATTTTTTAACTTTTTTGGGAAGACTATTAAAATGTTTTATTTAACTAACTAACCATCACGCCGTTTCGCCGGAGAGGTAGGCAGAGAGGACGGACCGCCAAACAACTCGATCTTGGCATACCATACACTACTTTCTTAATTCACATTCATACATCGCCTCATACATTCTCTTCTGTTATTTTGACTTCTGACATGGCCCGACTTAAGTATTTGATTCACCTAATCGTGCCATGTCTTTCTCGGGCGTCCCGGCTTCTTCCATTCACATTCGCGTCATACATTTTCCTTGCACTCATTTTATTGTTCATTCTACCATCCATCCAAATATTGTGAGGTTATTCGTAACCAGGGAATATTTGTCTTACTTTTTAAAAGAAATAAATATTCTAATTGATAAAATAAATTTAAAAAAAATAATTATAAAACGATTTTTAATTATTTTTAAGTTAATTTTGAAGTCTTTTTAAATTGTATTTCAGAGTTAATTGGGATATTTTATTTTTATAACGTCTTCAGGAAGGTAATTGAATTTTTTTATTCCTTCGTGTGTGTAGTGGTGTGCAAATGAAGTTTTTATTTTCTTTTTCCTTAGTCGCTTTCTCATTGCTGAGGATCATGACTCCCACTCTAATCTCCCCCGTGTATAAGGCTCCTCCACTCCTGGCTATCCTGCACTGCGTGGAGAGCCAAAGACACCGACGTTCCGAATGCCTGCGAAATTTGGTCACACCAACGCATCAGTGGCCTTGAGGGAAATTATTTCCTCCTTGGTCTCATGTGTGGAGTTACTGTAAAAAAAAAAAAAGTGGCCTTCCTCTGCTTCTCCTGCCTTCCACTTTGCCACTGACCATGAGCTTCTCCAGATTAGAGTTATCGGTTCGGTGAGCAACATGTCCAAAAAATCTGATAGCTTGTTCTGCTATGGTGTTTGATTTTACATGGCGAAAATATGAATTTAAATCACCTCGATTACTTGACCAATGTTTCAAATACAGCCACGTCGGTATATCATTCATTTTAGGCATACCATCAACAAGTTTATAATAAAAACATCAAAAGTTTTTTCCATAGTTAAAGACTTACTTATTAATATAGAAAAAATATTCTCTTCGACAAGCGCCGCCTTTCTCCGATAGCGTGAGGGGTGAATCCTCGTCCTTACTTCCCCCTCCCCCATGCGCCCCCCACGGATTAACAACAGCACTTAGCGCTAAGAGCTACCACCCCCCCAACACCACCCAGCAACACCCACTCGGCCATTCGACTGTAAGCATGGAACACGAATTCATGTATATTACATCTACTGACTACATTATCTGGTATCATGGTCTCCTGGCGCAGGTTGTAGGTAGTACAAAACACAGGTAGATGGCCACCGCCGAGAGAACGCTTAAGATAAAACCAAAAACTTCTTTAAAGGCAAACTCTAGGAGGTCGGAGTGTTTGCAAGGTGGGCTGGTATTTAATGTAAAAATTCTAAGAAAGTAATAGAGGAGAAAAGCCTACTGAACAATTTATAATTTACTATCTACAGAATCTAAGTGTCCAAACATATCGAAACCTTAGTTCAAAAGGGAAATAACTCAAAATTTCTGGGTTTTAAGTTAATGATGAAAAATGGAAAGTAGAAAAACCAGTACCATTTAAACAACGTAAGTGTTCTTTAACTCTAATGTTGAAATTACGTGCTGTTTTTCCTATGTAAAAAGCAGCACAATCATTGCACTTGAGTTTATAAATGCCAGAGTGGCTTAAATTATCATCTTTGTCATTCGTATTGATTAAAAAATTTCAGAGATTATTATTTGTCGGTTTGATATTTAAAGGAAGGTTCTTAACAATTATGTTAGAAAAAATATTTATAAATAAGACTCTACGCCATTGGTAATTTTGAGATACTTATAATATATTCGTGGTTTATAACATCGTGTTTCATTTACTTAATACAATGTCAAACCACAAAGTGATTGCTTCTAACGAAAATAGTAACTTTTTTTTGGGTGGAGGTTGTTGTTTTTTATGTGTCCCTTTGTTCACAGAATCCATTCTTTTGCCTTAGGATTTTCAATTTTTCGTGAAGAATTGTCGTTAACGACATCTGCAAACGTTTTTAGGCGATCAATTTGTTTTTCTGTTTGTAGTGAGTTAAATATACAGTTCATGTTTTTTTAATATATGAATACCCCACAAGAGCCCCAACTGCTCCCAACCGTCTGGAGCCAGTGAGACTATAGCATCCCCAATTGGGGAATGTTGTGAGGCTGAAGGTATTGGCGAGGGGAAGAAGAAGGGGAAGAAGAAGGTGGGGAAATACCTGGCTATTCAGATCTGGTCACCAAACACGGCTAAAAGCCATTTTAAGCAACGTTTCAATTCTGAATATTGGTCTTTCACTAGGGCGATACTGACAGTATCTTCCACTCTGGAACGTGCGCAAATATACTACATATTATTTTTAAATGAATTAATTGTGAAACAGCACAAATTAATTAAATAAAATTTAGTTACGCACGCCGGGATTTGAACCTGCGACCTTCGAATTCGTAGTCGAGAGCCTTACCCCTCGACCATGGTGGACAAAATAACTTTACATCGGAGCGATTTTCAAATTCAAGTTTCTCAAAATGAGGTATTTTGAGTTAGTTCAATATTGTACTAAGGATTTTTTGTAAAATGTTAGTAAAAAAATATATATATATATAAATAATAAAAAAATTAAAAATGTTTATAACCTTTGTACCCGTGTTCGTACAAAATGTATGTATCAAACAATTTATTAATAAATAAAATAAAACTAGCATTGAGGTAAAATATTTACTTGAAAAATATAGAACTGTAAATTGACAGATTCGTTGTTGATAGTCGACCCATACATATAAATGCGCGTGTAGTAAGCTTTGACTATTTGCGTATGTATATCTCTGTGTATTATTATGTCAGTCAGAAGCCTCACAAAATATGATTATAAGATAGGTATGTGCGTATCCATTATGTACACAACAATATCAAAGTGCATCGCGGAACTATTGAAATAAAAATAAGACAGTTTCAAATATATCGCAATCATCTTGCTCCAGGATTGCTGGGTTGTATGTACACCTTTACTGAGGTACTTTAACCAGTAATTCCTGAGTTTATCTGTATAAAAAAATGCTGAAGGTACCAATTATTATTTTTTCTAAATAAATCAAATATAATAATGGTATTTCAGTTTTTATTATTGTGACAGCTGACAATTTTGTCTGTCTTCAAAGCCATTTTCAAACTGCGGTTAGGCCACTTCAGACGACTTACTTATATGATTTTATTTAACCCCAACCCAATTTTAATTTTTATTGTGTTTGAAATTATATACGAAACTAAAATAATAATATTTGCAGATCTTAATAATAACATTATCAAATTCGAATTACTTTGCATAAATTAAAAATAATAATAATAAATGGAGTTCTACGAATTTAACACAATAAAAATTAATAACTTACCAACGATCATGCCATTTCCCCGCACGGGTAGGCAGAGAGGATATACATGTACAGCAACACAACTCTGTCTTGGAATACACTCCTTGCTTCATTTATATTCATACATTGTCTCATACACATAGGGTTTTTTATAAGATCTAGCAAACAGTGTAAGTCATGACTTCAAAGTCCAACTGCATTATAAGGTCCAAACTTGAGTGCGCTTCTACTGTATGGGCCCCATACCAGAAAAAGTTTGTAGAAATATTAGAATTTTGTTTTTAAATCTCCGATATCTATATATAAACACCAGGAAGATTTGCTCTCTGAGTCGCGCTATCGCTAAGTCTCCAGACTATAAGGAGTGGGGCCCTTGCGGTAATGGCGTATAAAATTATACTTAATTTTCATAATTTGATAGACATAGCTCTTGGAGACCATAAGCTGTTTGTACCAAACAACTACTGCCAGGGGCGGCACCACGACCTCATGGTAGAACAGACGTGTTAGCTCAGCATAGCGTGACAAGGGTGCTGCTAAATAACTTCTCTCTTGATATTTTCAACACGAACCTTGAAGATTTCAAGAGGCATGCACAAAATATATTTAAATTCTTGTAATTCTGTATAATTTCATACACATTATTGTTCTTGTGTATAGTGAATGGACGCAGTCTGTTATACACAATAAAAATAATAAAATAAAAAACAAATAATGCTGCTATACCGACTCTCGAAATGCCTCGACCCAATTATATGATTCAATTGATTGTGTCATGTCTTTCTAAAGCGTCCCCGACTTCATAGATGAATGTGTCTCAAGCGTCCCCGACTTATGATTCAATTGATTGTGTCATGTCTTTCTCAAGCGTCCCCGACTTCATAGATGAATGTGTCTCAAGCGTCCCCCACTTATGATTCAATTGATTGTGTCATGTCTTTCTAAAGCGTCCCCGACTTCATAGATGAATGTGTCTCAAGCGTCCCCGACTTATAATTCAATTGATTGTGTCATGTCTTTCTAAAGCGTCCCTGACTTCATAGATGAATGTGTCTCAAGCGTCCCCGACTTATGACTCAATTGATTGTGTCATGTCTTTCTAAAGCGTCCCCGACTTCATAGATGAATGTGTCTCAAGCGTCCCCTACTTATGACTCAATTGATTGTGTCATGTCTTCCTCAAGCGTCCCCGACTTCTTTTTCCGTTCACTGTCTCATAATTTTTCCTTAAACTCCGTCCATTGCGTAGACTATTATGGTATATATAATTAGGTATTATTTTAACTTTTTTATGTTAATTTTGAAAACAAAAAAGTTTACAAATGGAGGCACAGCAGAGAAAATTATGATCGCTGTACTCACTTTAATCATAGAAGAACGTTAAAGAAATTCGAAGAATCTTTTTTTACCAAATCAAACCTCAATTATCTTCACAAGAATGACTTTGCACAAAGAAAATTTTAAAATCTGCATCCCATTCTTCAGCAGACATAATGACTCTTAAAGGGGGCATGGGGGGGGGGATTTGTGTTTTATTCCGTTCCATTTCCAAAAAAATGAGGCGGAAATGGTTTAACGCTTCATCGGAAATCCATTCTAGGGTTTAAAAACTATTTCCGGCTTTTGGAAGTACGACGAAATACGAATATTTCACAGAACATTACAAGGCGAAACTTGGAATTGATGCAATATTTTATTTCTTTGAAGGGAAACTTTATCGATACCAATCTACATTTTAACACGTATTAGGGGTTCAAAATTCGAAAATGACAGTCATAACAATCATTCAAAAAACAAGTAACTTTATATAGGACTAGCTAATTCCAAACATTTCAAAATTTATATTAATAAAAAAGTTCTTAAGTAAGTTTCTATTTGTGTTTAACATTTTGTAAATGTTGTACCAAAACAAACCTTCTTCTTTTGAATATGTAATCTATGGCTAACCAGAGTGGTATATTTATGGGCTAACCTCAGTATAACATGGAGGGTTCAATGTTTTTCAAACTAATTTTAAAAACATTATATCAACATTTTTACATATTGGATATTATACACTTATACATTCAAACTAAACCTTTCAGGCACTAATAAGGACATACTGTGCTATTTTTTAGCGAAACCGGTCGAGTAATTTTCAAGAGAAACGAGAACAGACAAATTATCAAAGATGGCAAAATCCCTAAGGCTAAAGGGTTCACGAACTTAGCGGTGCCTTTTCTAATTCCAGATTTTCCAAAGCCTCAATTTTTAAAATTGAACTTTTTGCGACATAGCGGCAGAGATTATCAGGTAAAATTACAAGCATTAGATTAGAAAAAAACTTTCACATCACTGACAGTTTAGTCAACTAAACTGATTCAACGAAAATTAAAATAATTTTCAAGGCAAAAGCGAAGAGTTTCTTTTTTTCTTTCCACCACCATAATAATGATTAATTCCCATCCACTTTTATTTCTTCACTTTCCTTCCTCCCTCATCTCTTCCTACTGGAGACATTAATTTAAAAATACATACTTAAATACATACACATTCATTTATTTAACTATTTTCACACATTCAAGTGAACAAACTCTTTTCACATTTGCGAAAGATCGACAATTCAGAGCAAAACTAAAGACTCGTCTTTTTATATTATCGTATCCAGAATAACGACCGCATTGGTTTAATGGTTTTTTTCGTTTACTCAGTCCAATGGAATTACTTATATACCTATTTACCATCTACCCCCAGATTACCTTCTCTATTTCAATAACATTTATTACACTCCTGTAAGACCAACATAAAACATTTACAGCTGATTCAAAATGCCATGGTAAAATTGCTAGTAAGCAAAACAGTTTTTAAGCAAAGGCGAGACATTGATATCATGTACAAATCAATTAATGTATTACCTGTTCGTGGTCTTTTGTGGCATGAAATTCTATTGCAAAATATATCTGAAAGTCCGTATAAGGCAGTGGTGGATCATGTACACAATACACGTTTCACACAAAATATAGGAATGATAGTGCCAATATTTCAAAATAAATATAGTCAACGAACCCTTGAATACATTGTACCATTTATATTTAACAAATTGCCGTACGAATTTAAAAACAATTGTCCTATGATGAAATTCTCATTGATGTTAAAGTGTTAGCTTTTGGAAAGTAACCTTGTGTATTGATGGTAACAAATATGACGGCCTCCATGGTTGTATAGCTCCTAGATAGCTGGTATATTTACTGTTACGGTGTTACTATTATATTTAAGTCTATCCTCATTGTAACCAACCTGTACTGCTGTTTTATGTATATATGTATATATTTTTTAATTTTTTTTTCTTAATTTATTTAATACTAACAGTTGCTTTGATATTTCTGATATTTACGTAATAGTTATATTTTTGTAATATTAATGTTTTTATAATGTTGATATTTTTAAAAGTATTGATGTTTTTATAATATTGATATTTTTATAATATTGATACTTTTATAATATTGGTACTTTTATAATTTTGATATTTTTTATGGTATTGACATTTTTATAATATTATTTAAATCGGTATTATAAAATTGGACTCTAGTATCTCAATAACAAAACTGTAATGCTTTTACCATTATTTTTTCTCTTTAATTTTTTTTTTCAACTTATGTACATCACAAGATGCATGCGCCTAAATATAATAATTTTTCCCTACATTTGTATGATGATTGTAATTTATTGTTGTATTATATTATATTGTTGAAATAAACTCCTGCTGACAAGCTACTTGCAGTGGCTTAGCGGGTATAAGTTCCCACTGTATATAATTAATATTATACAATAAAAAATAATAAAAAGAACACTTCTAATTTTGTATGCTTTACCACTGACAGCACGAGCAATAATCAAAACAAGTATTTATATTATTATAAATATGTATGTTAGTTGTAAGACCCTAGTTTAAGCCATAGTTGTAAGTCATTTTGGAGCATTGTGTATAAAATATCCACTTGGTCATACATATGTATTAGGTTTATATAATGTGATAGATTTATATTATAGTTATACCTACTTAAGTCTAAATTGTAAGTCACTAGTTATAACTTTTAGGTGTAAGTCACTAGTTATAACTTTTAGGTGTAAGTCACTAGTTATAACTTTTAGGTGTAAGTCACTAGTTATAACTTTTAGGTGTAAGTCACTACTTATAACTTTTAGGTGTAAGTCACTACTTATAACTTTTATTATATCATTAATTATAAGTCTCAGTGGTTAATTGCTAGCCTTAAGTCTTAGTTGTAAGTCAATAGTTATAAATCTTACTTATTAAGACATAAGTAATAAATTTTAGCTGTAAGGTATTAGCTATACGTCTGAGTGATCTGTTATATAAATTATTTGTAAAGCGTGTTTGAGGTGATTCTCCCAAGAAAATGGCGCTATATAAGTAATCCAATAAATATTATTATTTTTACGGGTGAAAAGTCACACTATGTGGAGAACTCTGTAATATTAATATACCATGTTTATTTTCCCATTAAGGGTTGGTTGGTAGAAATTTCCTTTAGCACCGCACATAAAAAATATGTGTTATGATTTATGAAGAGTAAATAAATAAATAAAAAGTAATAATTCACGGTACCCCTGGGGGTAAGCCGCGGCTCCCCAGGGCGCCGCGGCGCACACTTTGGGAACCACTGCTCTAAGGGAAAAACAGGGGCATATGGAATCTTTCGAGATGCTATTCAGAGGGTCATTTTGGGGAGAGAAAGAGTGAACCTGAGCCTTGAAGAGACCCATATTTTAGGAGGAAAGAAATACAAAATCCAAAACCAAGGTAAAAACAATAAAACATATTTTAACAATTTTTTATGAATTTTTTTAACTACAAATCCTAACAATATAACATGACAATTTTTTTAAATAGTATTAAATACAAAAAAAAAAATGTGAGTGAGATCTTTGTTTGGTGTGTTCAATCGATGTAAAGCAGAAAATTCAATTTGACACAAGACACACATAAGGAAAACCTGACACCTAGTATAATATAATATTAAATTACTTTAAATATAATTATTAATCATGGGTAGTATAAATAAATCAGATAAATTTAGCATTCCATCCAAAATACCCCCTTTACAATAACATCCTCTGGGAAATTCGAGCTCGTAACCCGCGCGAGCTGCCGAGGCGTATTAATTACCGGGACACAACGCAATAATAATAATAGTTCTTATACAAATGATGTTATGACGAATTCGGAAATTCGAGATACAGTCGGGGAATATAGGGATATGCCGTGAATGAGCGGGCACTATTTTTATGTGTTCTTTTCACCAGTACCATCGGAGTGATCAGAAATCATGGCCTAAGGGTGGGCCATATGTATGATATCATTAAAGATTACAGCATTAACTACATTTAGGTACCGATACAAATAATCGAATGTACAAAGTAAATCTGAATAAAAAGTTTTCACAAAGATCATTTTGCTGAATATATAAAAATGTTTGTATGTGCATCCGTTACATACTAAAAAAAACTACTGGATCGATGTGCATCCGGATTTTTGCAAAATAATCCGCTTTGTTCGGAGAAACTTTAATGGTAGGGGTAGGGGGAGGGTAGGGGTAGGGGTAGCTGTAGCGGTAGGTGTAGGGGAAAGGGTAGGTGGAGAAGTAAGGGTAAGGGCAACACATCACTTTTTTCACGTCATTTTTCACAAAAACGGCGCTATACAAATCATTCAATTATTTTTATCACAACCTGAAAACCTTACTAGAAACCATTCATAACCCCGGCGAACGCCGGGAACTTCACCTAGTGTGAAATAAAATCATCAACAGTATGAAAAAACACTATCCTTAAAATCTAACATAACCTAACCCAGCTCACAATTTTATTATTTTTTTTATTTTACATAAATAAAAACTTTAATATGAATTTGATTTAAAAAAAACCAATGGAAGTTTCTTTCACTTGTTTATTTCAGACCGTACCGGGTTCATCTTATAACGGGCGTCTTCAGACTAGTACAATTCAAACTAAATCTATGGTATACATAGTATTTTTTAGGATATCTACCAAAGATTTAAATAAATTGTACCAGTCTGAAGATGCCCGTTATAAGGTGAAACCGGAGTGAAATAAACATGTGGAAGAAAGTGACAAACGTTTTTTAATCAAAAACTATTAAACAAATAAAAAAAAATAACGGTTAACTAGGTTAGATTAGGTTTTCAGAATAGTTTTTTTTATACTATTAGTGATTACGTCACTTTTAAAAAGTATACTGATTCATAAATGCGTCGATATATCATGGAACCATACAATATGTTAGGTACGCATATAAATGAATCATTCGGCGAAAAGGAGTGATGCGAACCCAATGAAATAATCATTGCGAATTCTAGAATAATATTTCATTTATATGCTCTCTCCTTTAAGCTGGAACCAAAATAATTTTTCCTCAACCAAGCCCTGCTGCCAGATGACGGGATGTGTCATAATGGCGTTTGACAGGGGACGTCACAGTGACACGTGACGGGCCGTCAGCGCCGCGTTTGTTTAGACAAAATGTTGTATTTCTATGCGTCGTCATGGGTGGTTTGATGGTGTGACAGTCTTCTAGAGACCACCATGTTTAACTTTCATTAAAAATATGATTTAATAATGTGATTTACTTTATAAAATCAATTGGTTTACGAGTACTTACCTTTCGATGCACAATAATATGCTCGTGTCGGTATTCGAGACCCGCGTCTTTGATCGCACACATGAAGATAATAATAATAATTATCAGGTGATTTTTATATCGCCGTTTTTGTGAAAAATCACCTCAAGGGCGCTGTACAAATATTACTTCATATTCTTTATCTAATTATGTACAAACAGATATAGAAAAACATACTTACCTGGCAGGTCGCTTCAGATGAACACAGTTTTATTAGAAAATTTATGCTAAGAAGAAGATATGATTTTCAGAGTTGCTATTTTATCCTTATGTTCTATTGATGTTACATTTATTAGAGGATTGGTGGCACAAGAAGAGTTGGTATTTATTTGAAATATTTATAATTTTTGGACGGGAGGATATATTTATAAAATACCTTTAAAAAGCTTAAAAATTTTTTAATACATATACATTTAAAAAAAAAAAATTGTTATTTAAAGTGTTGTGGGCTGTGGACATATTTGCGCAACGATGCTTGAAATTTTTTTTACTTATACTTGACTTTATACATTTCTTCAATTTATGGATATAATTGTCTGAAAATATGAGTTTTTGATCATCCTTAAGTCATGCGGCAATTCATTCCAGGCTTTAGGTAAGGATACTCCGAAAGGACGAACACCGAACTTAGTATTAGGTGTGCGCTTTGGTTCCTTCAACCTGCCGATAGCTGATGACGCTGCTGACCTAAGGGTGGACTGCCGTGAGTTGGTATTTTCGGGAATACACAGTTCTGATAAGTAAGCCGGAGCCATTCCGTTAAGTGACTTAAATACCATCCAGCAGAGCTGGAACTGGATTCTTTCGGGACATTTGACCCAGTGGGATTTGTGGACGATACTTATGAAGCGGAAGCGGGATGTCGAAGAGGGATTATTTAGTAATTTGAAATAATTATAATAAATAAATACGATAAACATAATATTTTCAAAGAGAAAATTTTTCATTTCATATTTAAAAAATGTTAATAATCTTAAAATTTACCAAAATCTAATCAGAAATGACTTTTTCCGACCGTCCTACGTATGTCTTACAAAATATTAAAAACATGGAAATAGTATTTAAAAGTGGAGAAAAATAATTGCAATCCTTTCACAGTACGTTTTTTTTAAATAGCAATAGTTTTGTAACTGCATTTAAAAAAAATAATTAATGTTAGTGTTTATGAAAAAATTTAACTACACCCGGTTCTTTTTATGTTCTAGGTATTTTAAAGAAAAAAACTTCAAAGTATTTTTGAGAATATTCAACATTTTAAAATATTTTGTAAAACATACGTAGGATGGATAAGAGCCCAATAAACAGGTCCGGAAATATCCTCGTCATCAGCCTCCAGCATCAATGCATACCGGAGAAAGATATTGGCCCCTCAAAATTTAAATGCCGTGGTACCTTAAAGGCTTTATTTTCATGTGGTTATTTTTATTATTTTATTTTTGTTTTATGTGTCATGTATCATGCACCTAATATCTTATTATTATCTTATTTTTTAAAATTTTGTACATATTTTTTATATTGTTTAACTATTGTATGGAATGTGTGGGAGTGCACTAACCTCCCCACAGAGCGGAATAAACATTCATTATTATCATTATGTAAATTTAAAAAAAATATATATTTATTTGTTTAAAAACAATATGTATTGCGTAATGATATTATCATTATTTCAAATTAAAAAAATAATCGCTCTCGGACGTCCCTCTCCCCACTAAAGTTATAACTTTTATTTCTTTTGTGGGTATATCATTAAAAAACATCAGATGCAATCTGAAAAATAATTGTCATACAAAAAGTAGATATAAAAATTAAAAAAACATTTTTATTTATTTTATTTTTTATTTATTATATTATATACGCCCTATATGGGCTTTTACATATTTAGTTTATAATATTCACACAGGTGCAAAACACATTTCAGTAACTGCACCAAAAAATAATAATACACAGTAACAGAAAAAATAAAAAATAACGAGTCCAATATTCACCAAGTCAATACTGACATTGATAACAAATAAGAAAATAATGTAAAAAGTTGTAGTTAACAATAATTAATAAACCAGGCAGAAACAAATCACTCATCCTCCTTTTGAAATTTGCCAAGTTTAGATTATTGTCAAATACATCCATATCATTTAAGTATTTGTTACCAAGACTGTATAAGCGTTGAATTGGTGAATTTAAACTATAGTTAGAACGGGATAAAGATATGTAGAAAGTTAATGTCTGTCTTGTAGTTCGATTGGGTATGTACAAGTTTATTAAATGCAGGAGTTCAGAACAATTTAATTTACAGTTTAACAATTTTAGTAAAAAGGTTAGGTCGTTAATTTTCCGTCTGTTTTCTAATGTTGGAATATTTAAAATATTAATTAACGATGGGTAATTTATGTGCTCTAAAGATATGTTTACTTTAAAATTTATGAAACGCAAAAATTTTCTTTGAATTCTTTCAATATTGTGAATATGTATTTTGTAGAAAGGCGACCACACTATGGAATTATGTTCAATTAAACTTCTAACTAGGGATATGTACAATAATTTTATTACTTGTAACGATTGAAATTTTTTTATTGTTCTTAATATAAATCCTAAAGTTTTCATACCTTTATTTACAATTTGTTGAATGTGAGCAGTGAAATTTAGTTTCTCATCCATTATAATTCCGAGATCTCTCATTTCTGTAACTCTTTGTAGATTAATTTGATTTACTGAATAGTCAAAAAAGAGAGACGTTTTCTTTCTGGAAAAGGTTAGAGTTTTACATTTTCAACATTTAGATATAAATTGTTTTGTGAGCACCAGTTATTTAGCATGTCAATATTAAACTGAAGAATTTGACAGTGGTTTGAATCAGTTATTTCTCTATATAATTTAATATCGTCGGCGAATAGCAAAACTTTGACACCTTTAAAGCCGTTGACTATGTCGTTTATAAAGACAAGAAATAAAACCGGACCAAGGTGACTACCTTGCGGTACGCCATTAGTAGCGGAAAACGATTTGGATATAAAAGATTTTATTTTAACAAACAAGGTTCTATCTGATAAGTAACTACTTAACCACTTTAAAATATTTCCTCCAATTCCCAGGGCATGAAGTTTCCGGATCAGTACTTTGTGAGATACTTTATCAAAAGCCTTCGAGAAATCAGTGTATATACAGTCAACTATTATTTATTTATTTATTTTTTGCAAATGCCACCAATATATAGTTTTGAAAAAGTAATAAATTTGTTGTAGTTGATCTACCTTTGATGAAGCCATGTTGTTGGTCATTTATTACTTCTATTAGTGTGGGATATATTTCATCCAGAACCAGAGATTTAAAGATTTTGGGTAATACAGATTGTATGCATATTGGCCGATAGTTTGAAATGTCAGTCTCGTCACCTTTTTTAAATATAGGGATAATAAAGCTGGATTTCCAGTAGATGGGAAAATATCCAGACGATAGGAGATGGTTAAATAGAATGCTCAGTGGCTTAGACAATACAGAGGAGCATTTTTTTTAGGAAAATTGGCGGAATGGTGTCCGGGCCTGCAGATTTGTTTATATCTAGGGAACATAATTTCCCTTTAACAGATTCTTCCGTGATGAAGCAATTGGTTAAATGTGTGGTTTTTTTAAAAGTGTATGAGGGTATATTTTCTTCTGGTGTTTCATCATCATATACATTTTTGAAGAAATCTGAGAAAAGATTGCAATATCTTGTGTACAGTTGGCGTATTTATCATCCATATGCATTTCTGGTGGATAGTCAGTACTGTCATTGTTTATTTTTTTGAGAAAATTCCAGAGATTGTTTGATTTTAAAGCTGTGTTCTCGATATAATTAATATGTGATTTGTAACAGATTTTAGAGAGTTCTTTGCATTTTTTTCTAGATTCACTGAAATTTGAATAGTCAATTTTTGAGTGAGTTTCTTTGAATTTTTGTGAAGTTTTTTTTTTTGTTGTAATGTGGCTATTAAATTTGATGAAAACCAAGTTGGATATTTATGGTTTTTAGGAATATATAGTGGTACATATGAGTTGATGGTGCTAGAAATTATTGAATATAAGTTTTCTAAAGACTTGTCAGTGTTCATGTCTGACAAAAAAGACCAGTTGACGTGAGAAAGGTGGTAATTTATAGAATCAAAATCTGCTTTTTTATAGGTTAGAGTTTCTTCGACGGGTTTTGGTTTGACATAACATACATTTAAATTAATATGAAGAGGGGGGTGATGATTATCAACCGGTAAGATTGGATCATTACATTTTTCAATTTGCAAGTTAGAATAGTTAGATATAGCTAGATCTAGTAGACGATCGTTTGTGTTATATATAAAGTTATGCTGGAAAAGATTTAAAAAATTTGTCATATCTAAAATCTCACGTGCACGATCATTTTCACTTTCATTTACAATGAAACCACTATCACTAGAATTCCATTTTAGGTTGGGGAGGTTGTAATCCCCGAGAATAATAATTTTAGAGTTGGGGTATTTATAGAGTAAATGTTCTACATTTTCACTGTGACTTCGGTAGTTTTCGGCATCAGAGAGTGGTGGTGTGTACAAGGTTGCGATTATTATTTTTTCTACAGTGGTATCAATTTGTATGAATAGTTTCCAGTGTGTTGTTTTTAGTTTTGAGTTTTCTTGGTGTTAGTTTCTTCTTTATTGCAATTAGTACTCCGCCGCCCCTTGTTTTAGAGCTGGATTTAGAGTTTCTGTCACGACGAAAGATCTTGTAGTTTTTTAATCCGAGTTCTGTTGATTGTAAACATGTAAACATATCAAAATTACATAGTTTCTTCTTGGCACGAATCGGAAAAAAGTTACTGCACGCCAATGCTAGGCAGCCAATACTGTAGGCAGTATGAAACCGGGTCGTATTCTGACTCGATCGTATGTAAAACGTCACGACTTAGGAATGAACTGTCGACATCCATCTTTCTTCCTTCGTTTAATCCGGATCTGCATTAACAAATTCCTTCTTTAATCCGTCTTAGGTCGATCAGCCAAATGGCGATGTATTTGACTGGGACTCGATTCCAGTTCTTTTGAGGAATTGCCCTTATCCCAAGACTTAAAGACTTTATGCTTAACTGCGGTTCCGGTTCTCTCGAATGACAGCTGTCATTCAGCGAGCGACATTCCTAAAAATATCGATGTTTGCGTAGTTCTAACGAAATAAAAACTCAATATTATCGTAAGTATTAAATTATAACATTAGTAGTGAGTCATTTGTCGCATAATAATGATATTAAATTAAACGAATGAACTAAATTGCGATGTTTGTAAAGTATTTGAGTCAAAATATCGAAATGTCAGATAAAAGTGATATAATTTCTAAAAATTGTAATAAATTACACGTGTGTATGTGTGATGCACCTATAATTTTTAATAATACTGTGATAATTAAACCACAAACTCCCTTGAAAATGTATTGTCATTAACATGGAATCTGAACAGCAGTCAAGCAAAATGTCTTTAACCTCGAGGATATCCTTAAAAATAACCGGAATCGGGCCCCAGGTAGTATTCAGTGCACGTGTCACACCTGTGAGGAAGTATCAGATAAAAATGATTACATAGATAAATAAAAACATTTAGGTATTGTGGTAAATATCGTTTAATTGTAGACTGAAGATGCTAAAATAAGTTTTCTAAAGTGATCACAAAGACTTTTCAGGGAAGATACAAAACGTTCAGAAACTAAACAATTACAATAATATTATGGTACTTACCTAATATTAGTGTTAGTTTTTAAATTAGGCCTACATTAATGACCTTTGGCATTTAGTCGGCAATACTAAATTTATAATTCAATTTACTGAATACAGATTATTTAGGAAAAACACGTCAAATCAAAATAAAATAAAAACCTTTGAATCTATCGTATTATCCTTTTCCATGAAAATTATAAAATGATTATGATAATAATGTATAACCCACCCTTTCACATAACCATCATCCTAACACTTAACAAAAAGACTAGCATTTTTTCTATCAACATAGATCAATATTAATTAAAAATATAATTTAAATCGAGATGTTAAACAAATTATGTATAGCAATAATTTATAAAGTAGGTTATTCATAATAGGAGATTAAAGCATTTAGAAAAATAGATGCAAATGTTATTATATTCTATTACTAGGTGCGGTATTTTTTTTCTATTTAAATAAATACAATCAAATTAGCTACGCTAAAATACAGAAAATGTTGGTAATAATAGTTAAAAAAAAAAAAAACAGCCGTTATAAAATGCACAAATTTGGTTCGTACTTTTAACCCTTCCCTTACGGTGCTGGAAAATCCAACGAGTTCCGGTGCTGTACACTCAGTGTACAACATTTAGAATCGTGTAATTTTTAAGTTAGATTAAATCTACATCTATTTCTTAAGTAAACCATTTTATTAATAGCGTACATAAGTAAAATATTGAGAACACGCGCTGAAAACGATAAAGAAAAACATTGGCAACGCATAAAACGTATGATACGTACATTACAGCCGGCAGACCGCCGGCTACTACCTCTCGCTCACTGCAATAAGACTCGGCAAGTTATCAAAGCGGACAAACGTACATATTGACTAATATTTCCCCGATTTTTCAATAATGACGTTCGTTAAGTATTTTTCATTATTTTATCAAATTATGTTATTGACGAACACCTAAAATGTGAACTCTGCGTTTAATATATTTACGGAGATATTTAAATAATCATATAAATGTCAAATCAGTTAACAGCACCGACGAGGAAGGGTTAAATAACAAAACAGGGATTACAGGTCAATTTTTTACACATGGCACGATATCGGTGTATTGTGTCACGTCAATGAATGTGAGAGAGCTTAATAGAGGTGCACAACATTTGTTTTTCCATAGCAGCGTTTGGTTGGTACACCGAGCGCAGCTGTTTTCAGTCATGCTTTAGAAATATTATTTGAAATCAAAATCGTGTAATCTAGTCGCCTGCGGCTGTTCAGAGCTATACATAAATAAATTTAACAAAATGATGTACCTTCCTGTTATGCCAGAAAAGAAAATGAATTGTTTCAAATAGAAATAAAAATTAACAAAAAATGCGTTCTATCAATAAAGCTGTATATAATCAGAAAGTTGCTGATTTAATATTGTTCACTTTGAACAATAAAATAATAGGTAAATACAGTGACGGGATAAATCAACACACGTATGAATCCGCACACTTTTTAAAAGTGCAATAAAGTCATTAAAAGTACGACGAACAAAAAAATATTAAAAAAAAATGTTAATTCGGTTGCCAAGCTAGTTTTTTTTTGTCGTACTATATTAATGGCTTTATATCATTCTTAGAGGAACGGCTGCGCGCTCTGTTTCGTAGTAAACTTATTTTTGGATATAAGGTCAAAATACTTGCCTAAACCGAATGATATATTTTTGTTCATCAATAGGTATAGCAAATATCTAGTGCGAATTAAAAGTTTTTTTTAAATATTTTAAATAAATTGAAAAGGGCCATTAAAGAAATTGAATTTTCGCGATTTCAGAGGCAACTTTAGCATGTATTTGAGGGGCAGTGGTGATTTAAAATAAAACATTCACCCCGTCTACTATGAACATATAATGAAATGTAAAATAAAAAATAAATGAACAGTTTATGTTGGCACACAAATTTATCGTACATAATTTAAAATTTCGACCCGACAAAAAGTATTTTTTTTAAAGATGTTTTGTTTTTATATTTTACTTTACATAATCATATTTACGTAGCAAAAATTACAATTAAAAATAAAATACCATAAACCCGCAAATAATTTTCAAAGTTGCCCCTACCCTAAAATCATGAAAAAATGTTTAAAAATGTCTTTAATGGCCTATATTTCATAATGTAAAACAAAATTAAATTAAATACTTCTAATCCGTATTAGATATTTACTATACGTTTAATTTAAAATAAAGATAATTCAATTTGGGTGGGTATTTTGGCCACAAATCTGAAATTAAGTTTTGTATGAAAAAGGGCCCTACCGTCAGGTAATTTTTTGGTCTAGATTATGAAGACAATGTTAGTCATACTCATACCTGATAATATTTTGTCAATCAAGCGACCGCCTGTCCTTGAAGAACTACTTGTTTAGACTTGGTGTCCCTTGTTGTTAGGACGCGAGCGTGGTCCATACGGTTTGTAGTTATGAGATATATTATTTTTTCTCAAGCGCGTACGTGATACGGGATAGCGAAGAATGGTACAATCAAAGTTTGCGTATCACGTACGTTCATAGGCATAGGGCGGTTGAAGAGTGTGCCGATTCATACGTGTTGATATATCATAGAACCGGTAAATTACACATATAATTTTCTCTTACAATACGCTTTCTACGGTAGGTTGCCAGCCAGCGAACTATATATGATTATCACAATACAATTACAACAATTCACTACCAAGATATTATCAGTCAAGTTAATTATAGTTTATTATTAAGTATTTACGTAATAATATTGCATTCCCAAGAGAACGACCTCAGATTGAACGAATCCTGATTAGTATCGAGATCCTACTATACTAAAAGGCCTATCGTTTCAATTGTTA
>JAHDVE020003749.1:0-16829 GCA_022606495.2 Halesus radiatus | reverse complement strand
AAGTACTATTTTATGCAAACAGCCGAACTGAAGGAGTTCGTTACTAGGAACGACCCGTTCTCACATGACTGAGGTCAACCGTAAAGAAATGTTAATTGATCCCGCATTATTCTGTTCTGAGGGAATACCTATAGTTGATGAATCTCAAAACTTTATGTTGTAGTCTCTCAATTTTATTACATGGATTTTATGATGTGGACATTGTGGACTAAGTGTGGAATTTATTAATTTCTAAGTGATTTCTAACCGATGTGGTAGTGAGAATTTTGAATGAAAAATTTGATTTCAATTCACGAGTTGTACTAAATACAAAACTTTGGTTTGTTGAATTTATATTGCATAGTCAATATTTCACCTACTATAGCTACAGCGTTGCTCCTCGAAAAATATCTCACATCACTGTTTCAACATTCAAATATAGATACCTCTATATAATCGTAATTTGACGACCTCCGTTGTTGAGTGGTTACGATCATCGGAAACGAATCCAAAGGTCGCGGGTTCAAATCCCGGCGTGCGCTAGTAAATTTATTTCGGTTAATTTGTGTTATTTCACAAATTATTCATTAAAAATAATATACAGATAGTGGCAGATACTTTCAGTATCGCCCTGGTGAAAGATCACAACATTGCTTGAAATAGCTTTAGTATTTCCCAGCTACTTCCCCACCTTCCTCTTTCTTATCTCCTTCCCTTCCACACAACCTTCAGCCTCACAACATACCTTAATTGGGGATGCCACAGTTTCTAGCTCCAGATGGTTGGAATCAGTTGGGACTCTTGCGATACTAATATTTTAAAAAATAATGGAATATTATAGAATATCCTTTAAAATCAATACTTGCAATGTCTTCAAGAGTATTTAGTGATTAGTGATACATAATTATGTTATATACTCGTATATCCGGTTCTTATTTCTCAGCCATCCCTTACCCCATTTTCTTTCACTTCAAATCGAAGCACTTGCTTTTGGCCTTAAAGTATTCCTCATATGGAGATGATATATTTTCACTGGCCCTAGGCAGTTCTTCAGTTGCACAGGAGGTTCTGAAGAAAATGATTTCCTTGATGGCATGGGTTGTCTTTGGGGATGTTGTGTGGATGGTCTTTTTGATGATTGGAAGTTCTGGAAAGGAAAAATTTATAATAGGTGGGTAGGAATCTGGGAGGCAGTGAGTCCAGGAGTGACGGAAGTATTAATACATCCCTCTCACTGTGGTGCAAGATGAGAGAGTCCGGCTGGAGAGGTCAAGGGTTCTCCCTCAACCGGCCTCTCTCAGAACTTCTAGAGTTCCTACAAAAGTATGACATCAAAAATATTATAAGTACATATTGTGCTACCTTTATTTCAACTATTATGACCCTACGCCCATGAGTTCTCAGGTGAGCATAACGCACACCTTAGTTAGGCGGAAGGAGGCATAAAGAACTCGAGAGAAAAAAGCGCCGCGAACTAAAATCGAACCGACTTGTAAATTTTCTTTGACTATTGAAAACTCTTCGCGGGGAAAAAATTAATTGACGTGCGCTCGAAAACCGCCCAACCCCCCGAGGCAAACCCGCCAGGAAACTTTTGTGCTACGCCGCTGACATTTCATTCTAACCAAAAAGTCAACCATCTTAAATGTAATATTGGCAGAACACGTATCATTCAAAAGTGCCAAATAAAATATGCACACTCGCAAAAAGATCCATGCAAGTGTTTTAGCAGCTTCAACTCGGGCAATTAAATAATGTTACTTTTCTACGTAAAATCGTATATAACATGGCTTTTTTGCGGTCATGAATATAAAGGAATAAAATTTGTGGTAAATTTCGACATTTTTATAAAAATAACGTTTTATTTTCACAGTTAACTAATATTTTTTTAGTATTTAGGTGTAAATTTTTTATGAGGTGGGCATCTTTTGTGTGGTTTTCCGAGACAGATTTCCAGAACAAGGATGTAAACTGAAGTTAAGTAGAGTGTCGCTTAGCATGTTTTGGCCGATGCCCTTTTCCGAACAAGTTTAAAGAATATTTTATGGATGTTTGCATCCATTTTCAGGGGTGTATTAGTAAAATTAACTTTTTTATAATAATAATGAAATAACCAATGAGTATTTGCGATATATCATTATTTATAAAATGTGCAGCAATTGAAAACGCAAGAATATTATTTCCAACATGTATGTTAATAAAGGTGTCGAAAGTAAATACATATTCGGGACATTGATAAATGTTTAATGTTACACTATTGTTATTTGTTAAAGTCGGTAATAAACAATTTTACGTGAAATTTTTAGGATACAAAATTTAATCATTCTTTCTAATAAAAACTTTATGCTGTGTTACATATATTTGATAACTTAACCTTAACAAATTTAGTGATTTAAAAAAAACGAAATAACTTTAATTATATTTTCATATGAAGCGGTAACTTGGTGATGTGACATTATAATTTAAAAAATAAAACACTATTCGGGGTTCTCGGAATTTGCCTATACCTCTTAAAAACAGACCACACATTCAATTGAAATACAAGCACTAGTTTACTGCACAAAAATGGAATAGGCATTTGACAAGATAATTTAGAAGCGTTATAAATAAGGAAAGCCAAAAACGTTAATAGTAGACTCATTAATAATGAAATAAATTTAAATGAAAGTTCAATTCTTAAATTATTCCCAATAAACAAAGAACACGCCCTTCCCGGTCAAGTACCTGCTGACCTCCCACCCTTGGCCCTTCACTTGCCAGTTTTTATCAACAACACATGTGTTTAGTCATATACTGCCCTGAAGAAGCTACGGTAGTGGCGAAACCCGGTCGGCAAAAGTATATACCAAATAAAAGTGATGGAAACAAAGTTATTGTTTTATTTTTTAAACCTTAAATTATGTTTCAATTCACAGCATTTTTTTTTTAAATAAACCGACACATTCCCCTGAAACGTTATAATATGAAATCGAATACCATTAGATAAAGTTGTATTATATAGAATCATTAACCACCTAATTGACAGTTCTGCCATCGTCGCCACTGTTAAACTTCATGTACCGACGAGAAACACAAGATAAAATGTAACATTTTTCTGCGACATGTACGCAACCAACTATCAGTCTCACTCACTAACCAATAGGATGCATGATCTGAGCAACAAGTTTGGAGGTATTGTTAATATTTTTGCTGACTCCATTTATAAAATAAAGTGTCATCTATACCAGTACCAGAATCCTACAATGAATTATTGTAGCTTGGATAATGTAGCGTTAAGGATTTGTGTTATAATATTGTTTTAGTTTTCTATTTCATGTTACTATTCAACGTTTTATTTATTTAAGTTTTTAATCCAGCAGGACTGGGTGGGTAGTGTTAACTCAGTAAGGTGGGTAGTGTAGGCCATACCACACGAATTATATATAATGTAAATAGAAATAAATATAATAAAATAAATAACAATGATACAAGCCATAAGTGCGGGAAACACCGATTTATGCTAATCCCTAATACGGTACCCGAGGTCCGTCTACCTGAGGGTAATTTACAAACGCCCGGCTTTAAATCCCGGGAATTTCGCAGTCGTCAGAAAAAGGCAGTTACGGGGATTAACAGCGAACTAATTAAAAGCCACCGAGCCACAGTTCGTAGTTCACGAAGGAACCCGAAGAATAGTTCGGATGTGATAAAAAAGGGGGACTTTGGCCGAAGCAAAGTCAGTAGTGGACAGAGACGAGTCGGTAGAGACCGTCCGGCTAGTGGTCGTAGTCGAGACTCCCGTCTCCTACAAAGCAAGCAGGCCACTTGCATCCCCAGCCTGAGACGCTGCGGGAAAACTCGGCAGGAACCGCCCGACCCCAACGCCCACCGTTCGAGTGCAGTCGAGTGCCCTTCGCCTCCTGCCCTCCAGCACCTTGATCCCATCAAGGCACATATCCACCACCGCAGGAATCACCACTGGACAGCAGTCGAGCGCCTCTGGCATCCTGCTGATCATCCTCTTGAACCGGCTGAAACCGGTCGTCAAGTGAAAGCCGAAACGCGTGTCCGCCCAGCACCAAAACCTCCCCCTACCGGAAGTACCACCTGCTCTCCGAGGCTTTCAACACCAACATCGAGACGACTGGTAATCTCCCCACTGGACCGTGTGCAGATTACCCGTAAAAACAGTTCGTGTAATTAAGTGACACCCACAATACCTACCAGTTAAGAATGTATTTTAGATTGTGAATTAATAAAATACTTGACACTCAACGAAGTTACCTGTTTCTACTGAACCCCAATGACCCCATCATGTCAATTGGCGCCAACGTGGATTCATTTCGTGTTTGAAAAAAACTGCCCTATGGGACAGATTTGAATTCGTACCCACACCCTGAGATCGGGTTCAGTAAATTCAAAAGTGCAGTGTAATTTCAGACTCAAAATTTAAATTTCAGTGATCATAAAAATGCCGCGTAAAAGTGAAAGTGACTCTAGCCGTACCGTTTACAAGAGCCGGGACAAACCCTCGGCCTCGGGTAAACAAAGCAGCCGACATACGGACCATGTCGCCCCCAAAAACCAGCGTTCTAGAGCAAGAAAACATTACACGTCGCCTAAGCGCGTCTCGCCCAGAAGAAAAATAGACCGATATTTCGATGCTTGGTCTCCGCCGAGAACTAAATTCAGCCATCTCTGGCAGAGTTATTTCTCCAACAAGAATAACGATGCTAAACCGCATGTCAGGTCTAGTCATAGTTCACGCCGCCGCTCACCGTCAAGCATAAGCCAACGCTCCAGCAGGGATGATGATAAATGGAGGTCGCCAGCACGCGGAGATTATACGTCGGGAGAGAAGGAATATTATGGATCCCCTTCAAGAGAGCGATCATATCATCGTGAGTACGATGAGCCACGATACAGACGCGGGAATGATACTTCAAGAAAGAAAGAATATTATGGATCCCCTTCAATAGTGCGTTCACATTATCGCGATTATGAGGATGGAGATTATCGAGAACCATCTGAGAAGGACGATCATCGCTCGCGCTATTACGATGAACCACGATATGGACGCGAGGATTATTCATCAAGAGAGAAGGAGCATCATAGATCTCCTTCAAGAGAGAGATCATATTATCGCGAGTATGAGGATGGAGATTATCGAGAATCATCTGAGAGGGATGATCATCACTCGCGCTATTGCGATGAACCACGATATGGACGCGAGGATTGTTCATCAAGAGAGAAGGAGCATTATAGATCTTCAAGAGAGAGATCATATTATCGCGAGTATGAAGATGGAGATTATCGAGAACCATTTGACAGGAACGATCATCGCTCGCGCTATTACGATGAACCACAATATGGACGCGAGGATTGTTCATCAAGAGAGAAGGAGCACTATAGATCTCCTTCTAGAGAGCGACCGTATTATCGCGAGGGTGATGATGGAGATAATCGAGAATCATCTGAGAGGGACGATCATCGCTCGTGCTATTACGAGGAACCCCGATACGAAGAAGCGAACTCACCATCACGCCTGAACGATTATAATTACAGGCCGTTTCAAGGTTCGGCTGAAAACCTTGTGGCGCCCTCATCAAGTGAAGATATCAGACCACCACTAACAGCGGAATTCGCGAGACAAGATATTGACGATTGGAAAATATTTTCAAATAAGTGCGAGATATATTTCGAAACATGGAAAGTTCCAGAAGGCGAGAAGTGTGACATAGCGATAAGTCAATTTCGTGGCGTGAATTTAGCATTTTCTATGGCGTGGGGTCAAATAATCGAAAGCAAAGGACCACTTGATTGGGAAAGGTTCCGGGAGATAATTAATTGGTGGTGCAATTTTCCGTTAGAAAAATTTCTGCATACCGCAGAGGCAACACCACAAATCATCGAAGAAGAAGAAACTGCCTCACCGCCTTGTCAACTGGAGATAAACACGGCGGCGGAGACAGCCAATAACGAGGAATCTGCCATATTTCCTAATGTTGGCGCTTCACTGGAGTTAGATTCACCTATCCAAAGTGAATTATCAGAAATAGAGCCTCAATCAACTTCGCCTGTAGCGACGCCGGCCCATGACGTCATTGAAAACAAGTACGCAGAAGATGCGTCCCCTATGGAAGTGAGACTACCGAGGTATACCAAATAGTACACTCGGCAGAAGTGAAAATGGCTGATGTACCGCAAACAATAATACCTAGCAGCATCATAATGGAAACCAGCGACAAACAGCAGACGGAGATATTGCCGATCGAATCCTGCAAATCAGAGAAATTGGAAATACGACAGTACACAACACCAAGTTCCAGCGAGGAACTCTATAAAGACATCAAGAAGCCGGGGTGGAAATTAAAAGCAGCGCTGTTTCACCGCAAGAAACCGGGGTGGATTGATACAAGCCATAAGTGCGGGAAACACCGATTTATGCTAATCCCTAATACGGTACCCGAGGTCCGTCTACCTGAGGGTAATTTACAAACGCCCGGCTTTAAATCCCGGGAATTTCGCAGTCGCCAGAAAAAGGCAGTTAAAGGGATTAATAGCGAACTAATTAAAAGCCACCGAGCCACAGTTCGTAGTTCGCGAAGGAACCCGAAGAATAGTTCGGATGGGATTAAAAAGGGGGACTTTGGCCGAAGCAAGGTCAGTAGTGGACAGAGACGAGTCAGTAGAGACCGTCCGGCCAGTGGTCGTAGTCGAGACTCCCGTCTCCTACAAAGCAAGCAGGCCACTTGCATCCCCAGCCCGAGACGCTGCGGGAAAACCCGGCAGGAACCGCCCGACCCCATCGCCCACCGTTCGAGTGCAGTCGAGTGCCCTTCGCCTCCTGCCTCCCAGCGCCGTGATCCCATCAAGGCACATATCCACCACCGCAAGAATCACCACCGGACAGCAGTCGAGCGCCTCTGGCATCCTGCTGATCATCCTCTTGAACCGTCTGAAACCGGTCGTCAAGTGAAAGCCGAAACGCGTGTCCGCCCAGCACCAAAACCCCCCCCTACCGGAGGTACCACCGGCTCTCTGAGGCTTTCAACACCAACATCGAGACGACTGGTAATCTCCCCACTGGACCGTGTGCAGATTACCCGTAAAAACAGTTCGTGTAATTAAGTGACACCCACAATACCTAACAGTTAAGAATGTATTTTAGATTGTGAATTAATAAAATACTTGACACTCAACGAAGTTACCTGTTTCTACTGAACCCCAATGACCCCATCATGTCAACAATAATAATAAAAAAAATTAAAAAAATTACATAAAAATAAGAGAAATAAAATTATAAACTTAAATTTTAAATAAATTTAAATAAATTAATTATGTTGTTTAACGTTACTTAATGAATTAAAAACTCTATGTACTTGTAATTCAGCTCATTATATACCATTCTAGAAATCCATGTAAAACCCGAAATGGGCGTATAATAAAATGAATAAATATGTATATGTGTAGAATTTGACAAATTATTAAAAATTATTTATTATGCGATTGGCAGCTTGACCTCTTTATTAATATAATATATTATCCTAGTATTAAAATACATTATTAGTATCCTAGTATCCCACCAAGATTCCATGTTTCATCTTGGATTTCTGATGTCCACGCAATTTTTTTTTTTAAATGTGTGTCTGTCCAATACCGTAGGAACGCGATGGTGCATATCACGTGGTTCAAGCACGCTATATGTATGTTCTTGTCAGCAGCAACATGTGAAAGGAATAAAAAAATGATTTTTAATTGAAAAACATGTCACCGGATAAAAAAATACTATTAAATATACATTCTTTACTCAAAATAGCCTCAAAAATCTCTCGGGTACATCCAGATACGCCGTGTATAATCGAATACTAGGAAAAACAAAAACAAACCAACATTTCATTATTATTCCACAAAAATAATTCCGGGACTAACTACCAAATATATGCACCAATTTCTCGCCCACATTCACATGGAAACAAGTTCACATCTGCTATAGATATATTTAATATAAGTTTATCCATGTTTAAAAGATACCGGAATGATATTTTTACGTAGCAACGATTACAAGAGCATCGTATAGGAGTAATGGTATATTTAAAAATATATATATTTGTAATCCAGAAACTTGTTCTTTTTTTTATTCCTCTGTATACTTACTATGTTATATATTATGTAATTTCATAATATATATTACATACATTTTTACTTCATCCGAAATATAAAAACACGTTGATTTTTCACAATGTCATACACTCATATTATATTAAATAACCCACTTGTATATTATGTATTATGCACATCAGACTCTTAATATTTTAATTTTTTTTTACTTCAATAAAAAGCTTTTCTTACAGTACCATATTAGAAATATTTCCTCTTAATTAAAAATTTACCACTTCTCCTTAATCCCTCCTTTGACGTTCTGTATCTTTGTTTTTCATGTTGTGTCCCATTCTGTTACATGTAAGCATATCTCTTTCTCATTGTTCCATTGTTTCGTTTTATATTTTGTCTCCTTCCTTTTGTATATCTCAACTATATATATATATATATGATCACTGTACGTAATTTTTTTAGTTTTAAGTTTTATTCCGATGAAACTTAAAATAAGCGAAACTGGTTGGTATTAAATTTAAAATAAATTAATCATCGAAGAAGATAATATTAACACATCCCAAAATGAACCACGAAACCGAAAAAAACAACAGAAATTAAAAAGATTTCAGTCGCATCTGGGACTCGAACCCAGGACCTCTACCTATCCGGGGTAACCGCTTAACCAACTAAGCTAATGATACCAGTTCAATTTACGCCATTTACACCGATATCATATCTCAAGTTCAAGACTTGTTAATCATGTAAAATATGTAAAAGTACAAAATAATTAATAAATATTTCCAAAATGTGTTAAATATAAATAAATACATGACTTTTTGTCCGCCCCTGTTCACATTTTTTTTCCTTTTGACGTTTGCCATTCCTTGTTTGACAAAAGCGTACAAGTGTGCATTGAGACACCCCCTTCCTCACGCCTATTAATTAAGCGTCGCCCGAGCTCGTATCCGCGCTCTTTGCCGGCGCCGATACCGGGACTTACCCTCACCACGCGGCTGCCGAGCACCGAGCGCCGGTACCTTGCCACCGTCATCCACCAGCGCCGGTGGCCCTTTCAAGCCGCTCTCCAGACTGCCATGCCGCCACCGGATCTTTTAATTAAAAAAAATCAAAGTATTATTGTATTGTGGGAGGCATGTTTGTAGTTTGTACAGCTGTGATTGTATGGTTTTGTGGGAGATCAGCATGTAGCACGTTAATGTAAAGTTAAGGTCTACTCCTTTTATAATGTCCAAATAAATATAATGCGAGATCAAGGAAGGGACGATATGTCGACAATCATAAAACATTTCGCTTTTACTACCGCCCTAATGAAATACAAATAAATGTTACTTTATTGATCTTACTATTTGGCATTCGGAGAAACTTTTTCATCTTTATTGTAACTAACTAACGATCATCCCCTTTCACTATAGAGGTATGCAGAGAGGACGAATTGCATTCCTGTTCTTCTCATATTACCTACCGTTATTATATGATTTACTGTTTTCCTTTTTATGCATCTGCTTTATAAACCACTATATACTTTATTATATATGTATTTTAGTTATAGTTAAACAAAATTATTATTTCGTTCACTTGTTCGTATCATGAATTACTCGGGCATCTTCCGATTCTTTTTATATTCATATTCGCGTCATTTATTATCCATATAGCATTTTCTTTGTTCATCCGCTCCATATGCCCAAACCATCTAATCGTCCCTTTCTTAATCTTATTCATTGTGCTCATATCAGTTTTGCATTATTTGCAAATCTTAATATATTTTACTCGGTCATATATGGTTTTGCCACACAGACGCCTTAGAGAGTTCATTTATAGAGCATTCAGCCTACTTTCATTCTTCCTCCACTAGTTGCCTCATTGCCATAAATCAGGCTTGGTATCAGCAATCTATTGTGGACTGCTAGCTTCGCTTCTTTGGACTATTTATGCTTCTTGCATTTACCCTTCTTTACATATATCTATCAGCCTTACCATCTCTCGTAAACATACTTCCCAATTACACAAACTCATCCACCTGCTCCAAATATTCATCAGTCACAACTATAATGCATTATATTTTCGTAATCTCTCTTTCAAACACCACGACTTTAGACTTTCTTACATTCATCATTAACTCATTTTTCATACATGGGTACTTTGTTCACCCTAGATACGAGATACTATTGATCTTTCATACTTTCATACATTAGCAATCAGTTCCACATCATCAGCATACAACAGGCAACATACTTTCAGATTACTCACCTATTTCGATACTGTAATTGCATACAATTATCTATGTATAGATTTAATAACTACGGTGAAATTATACAGCCTTCCTTAACACCTTTTGTGATGTCAACCTACCCCGTAAAACCGCTGTTCACCCCAATACATACAACGCTTCCCTCATACAGATACTCGATTGCCTGTATGAAATTCGTGTTCACCACACACTCGGACTACACTTTCAATAACTCTTTCCCATCAGCATGGTCGTATGCTTTTTGTAGGTCGACAAAGGCACAAGAAGATTTCTGGATTTTTGTCTGTGAGTTTACGCGACGAGAAAATCTGATACATGCACCCCCTCCCACTCACGAATGCACCTTGCATATCCCGGATTTTATTATTTGTTTAATTTTGCACCCTTTCAATCAATATCCTACCACACGGTTTGCCAACTAAATTAGTAGGCTAATAGCCCTGTGTTTTCCACATTACATACGTGACCCAATACCGTATAGAGGGTATATATAGAGGCATGATTACACCTCTTCTCCAAATCTAATCTCGTGTAATCTAATATTTTTTGTACATACCAATTATTAAGTGTACACTGTACCCACTTAATAATTGCAGACGGAGAAATTTTTATACTGAACTGTCTCCATAAAAACAAGTTTAATGTTTTTTTTTTTTTTTAATTTTGATTTTTAATAATAATTTTTTTTAATAAAATGTAAATTTGTACTCGCTAAGCTAATGCAGATAGCTTGTGCTTGTCAGCAGGAGTTAAGTTAAATAATTTTATATAATATAACAATAAATATAAATAATGATGAAATGGAGCGCAATAATAAAACAATATGTACATTATTTGAACAAATAAATATATTTAAAAAATATGAAAAACAGTAGAACAGTTTTGTAATAGTCATAACAGAAACCAATTATATATGAACAATTAAGTAATATTATAAGTATATAAAGATATCAGTAAGTATCACGCAGGTTGAGAGATATAAAAACATTAGTACAGTTTTGTTATAGTGAGAATAGACTCTCAATAATATATAATCGTAAAACTTAAATATTATTCTTAAATATCCACAGATATCAAGTTGATATACAATCCTGGAAACCATCATATTTGTTTAAAAGATATCATAAAAAGGGCACTATCAAGTGAATCAAATACTTGAGTCTGGCCAAGTAAGAAGTCGGAATAACAGAAGAGAATGTATGAGACGTTGTATGAAGATGAATGAAAAAAGATGTATTCAATTTTGAATAATTCAATATTCCTTTCCAGACTTGTAAAATAAGTCAATAGATGTCTCATATAAATAAAAATCGGGTAGGTATATCCGAGACTCTATTCCGATTGCAATTGTGTTCGGGAAGAACTTTGCAATCATCATAAGGATAGCAGCCAATAATATGTGATTTAAATTGAACTGGTCTCATTAGCTAAGTTGGTTAAGCGGTTGCCCCGGATAGGCAGAGGTCCTGAGTTCGAGTCCCAGATGCAACTGAAAACTTTTTATTTTCTGTTGTTTTTTCGGATTCATGTTTCATTCGGGATGTGTTAATATTATCTTCTTCAATGATTGAAGAAAGAAGTGTAAAGTGTATGCCAAGATCGAGTTGCTTGGCGGTCCGTCCTCCCTGCCTACCCCCGCGGAGAAACAGCGTTATGGTCAATTAGTTAGCAACTTACTCTCCGATATTTCCTCTCTTTATTCATTTAAGCTTCATGTACATCATACAGCATGAAATATTTTTCTGATTTTTTAAAATCATTTTATGCAACTTCAATTATTAATATTTGATTCACAAATTGAATAGTTTTCCCTTCCATACATTCATACAATATCGCATCCAGACTGGTGATTTCCGATTAGGCCCATATTATGGCAAATAGTTAGATCTAACTACAGTTTCAATCGCTTCCCGCTCCCCGTCTTCCAACGTCTACTGTTACTTATATCTTCTGCTCGCATCTTCCCTCGCAAAGTTTCCTGGCAGATAATAATACGGAGTATTATAGATTATTAGATGCGAGGAGAATTCTAATAGAATTGAAGGAAGAGACATGAAATTATTTATTCCTATTATAATTGGTGCTAGATTATAGAAATATAGTACAAGTGATATCAGTCCATAGCTACAATTTTTTTTTCAACTAGTCGCTTCGAGAAAAGTGTGTCCACGCATGATATACGAGTATATGATTCTTTTACTAAATTAATTATTTGTTTTCCATTTTACATTAATTAATATTTTTTATATAAATTTAGTTTTCTTATTTGTGTATTGTTATAACTTTGTACGTGTTACTAGCCGATGTGTACCCGGTCTTGCTCGGGTTTTTTTTTTTGAATAAAGTTATGAAGTTGTGAATTCTTGCTTTTCAAAATATATCTAAATAATAAAGTTATTAAGTTGGTGTTTTCTACTTGTGTTTTCCGTTTCTAAAATATTCTACACAAAGAAACTTTCTTCTTTTGAATACATAATCTGTGGCTAACCAGAGTATATCTATGGGATAACCTAAATAAAACATGGCGGGTTCAATGTTTTTCATACTAATTTTAAGACGTTATAGCAACAGTTTTACATATTGGATCTCATTCAAACTACTTTCTAAACCTTCCCTTCTTTAATAAAAACAAACTGCGCTATTTTAAGCGAAATCGGTCTAGTAATCTTCGAGAAACACACAGAGACAAACATTTATTTTTATGGATATATATATTTTTTTAAAGATTTTTTCTTGGGTTGGCATATTTGAAACCCAGTAACATTTGAAAAACGATTTACGCCATTTTGATTTTTTTACATTTGAACGGTCCTCATTAACCGCCGATTATCGCCCTATTTCAGCGTTTGATCCACTTTTGATCAGCCGTCAATTATGATATTCTTAATATTTTGATGCTTTGCGTAGCGACATTATTGTGAAAAATCATCTCATTTACGAATAATTCAAACAACCCTAACCTTAGCTTATGGTGTAGAGTACGCCAATCCAAGAATACCATCACTATTGCCATGGCTGCCTGGGTGGAGTTCCCCTTAATGGCCCTCTGTAGACGGGAAACCGTCCACCATAAACGTTTTTCATTTTGCGTATAAATTTAGTTTTCGTTTTTGTGTATTCTTATCACTTTTTGTGAGTTATTATTGTAACCCGTGGAACGTATTGCATTGCACTACTCCTGCATATTTTCTAGAATAAAGCATTATAATTGTTTAAAGAGATAATGGTAATTAATTAAGGAATGATGAGTGATATTGATAAAAATGACTGATCTCATTAGTTCAGTGGTAGATTGTTATCCCGATAAGACAGAGGTCCTGGGTTCAATTCCCAGATGCAACTGATACCTTTTAATTTTCTGTTTTTTTTTTTTGGTTTCATGATTAATTTGAAATATTGTATGTTAATAATATCTTCTTAATTGAGATTTATAAGCTTCAATAAGTTATTCCAATAAAAGGAATAATTTAATATTTTCGTAAGAAGAAATCACTTTGGGGTTTGACATAATATTAAATAAAACACTTTGTTATAAACCACGAATTTATTGTATTTTTACGACAGTCTAGTTTGATCTAAGCGATACCGGTTGGCGTAAAAATACAACAATTCCGTGGTTTATAACAGTGTTTGGAATAATTTTAATTTAAAACAATAATGGTATGATATGAGCTGGTGACGGCAGCAGTGTTCCAAGTTAAAAAGAACATGGGTGGCGAATTAAACTATTGTGATTGTTTTCCCTCCATATATAAAACAATGAGAATTTTAATGACAAATTAAGAAAAAATATGAAATCACAGGTATCAAAATATGAATTAAATTTGAGGAATGATAAAGAAAAATTAATTCATTTATCAGTTTGCGAACAAAAAATCAAGAAAAATGTAAATATCTGTGTATTAATAAAGTGGTAAATACAAAGCATATTTTAACGTTTGATGTTATCTGTCTTAGATGTGTTCGGCGGTGTGTAGTGTACTATGATACTTACCAATACTCACCAGAACGCTTACGTTAATGATTGTCGCGGAGATATTAAATGAAAGAAAGGTTCACTATTTGTTTGATTTATTTCTCACGCGTACAAAAATCAGAAGGAATATTTAAAAGACTAGAAGTGATGCATTATGCAAATCTACAAGTTACTAGCCAGTTTGACAACACGACCGGATCAGCAGGGAGCAGAAAAGTGAATGATTCTCCTGTTCTGTGGATAACAGAAAGTCGGCCGGTTGACATTTGAATGAAGGGTTACCATAAGAAAAAATAAACTTTGTGGCTAATAAATTGCTTGCATATTACATACCTTCCGCCCAGTTTCTTAAACGACTTAAAATTACATAATCTTAAAGTATGGATGTAATACTAATACATATTCTTACAATTATCTTTGATGTAGATCAATAAGTATATACTCCAAATTGCTTATTGTTGATTAATATAAATCAAAGATAATTGTGTTACATTTGCATATTGTAAATAAACTAACAATAATTACATTCGACATTTTTTCTTTAAGACTTATTTTAAATATATAACATCACTTTACAAGTCATCTTAAATTGTATTAATAGTATAAATAATAAATACTTAAGCTACCTTTTAAATAAACATTTTGCTTTGAGCAAATAAAGAAAGGAGTCAAGTGACTTACGATTAAATACAAGTCGTTATTTCAGACAACTTAAGCTTGATTAAAATCTACATATATATATATGGTAAGTATAATACAGGATTTTTTAACAAAGTGATTTCCCTATCACTGGAATAAAAAGAAAATTATTATTAAACTTAAGCTTAAAATCTAAATGTTTTTAATTTATGCTTATCACAAAAATATAAAGTTGTGTTCATGAAATTTGAGTCTTATTTTGAGTGTTTATTTCTAACTTATCGTTATTGTGGTTGTATAGTATTATCATTTTTCATGAACGAACAAGAGTATATTTTGTACGATTACTTACCTATGCTTCGGTAAGATGATGAATATATCAGTACATAATAATTTTAGTAATAACCTTTTAACATGTGTTATGTTGATTATATGGTCAGCATAACACATGTTATCATGTTCTTTAGGTAACAGATATTTTTATGCTATTATATTTATATATGATACATTTTCTATATTTAGTGTAAGATTTTGTGTAATGTTTAAATTACTATAGCTAGTTGAATGGTTTGTTTACTTTACCCTTTCATTTTCTTACAATTAGTTACATGGTGAACATGTTTTTAAAGATGAAAAACTTTTCAGTATTACAACGGTTCATCTCGTCGATGACCGTGATGCATTTCTTTCTACATAGTGTTTCTGCGCTATGTTTTGAGAAAAAAAAAAAAATTGTATACAACAGTACTAGAGTTCAAAATTTATACAAAAATTGTAGACTTCAGTATCAGTAATTTTTAAAAAAATATACATGGTTAGCTATGTCTTGAATATGATATTTAGGCATTATTTTTTAAATTTCTTGTAACCTCTTTGAGATTAATATGGTTTTTTGTAGAAAGAAAATAATTAATTTAATTTGCCAATTTAATTGCATTACGACAGGTATCTGTCGGGAAAATGTACTCTGCGACCAGATCTTGTTCGTTTGATTTCTGGGAGTGGTTCCTGGACAGATGCGTAAGCTGGCACGTTGTCTTCTACAGGTATGAAAGCAGGTTTCAGTCGGTCTATGGAGACACGTTTAGGCTTTCCTTTTATGCTGATGACGAATGTCTTCTCATCGCGTTCTTCTACCTTGTAGGGGCCTTCATAAGAGTTTTGAAGGGGTTTTCTTCCACCGTCTGTTCTGAGAAAGACGTGGGTAGTTTGAGCTAAGTCTTTATGCACAAAGCACTTTCTTGATCCATGAGCGCTGGCAGGTGTTGGCTTTATATTTTCAAATTTCCTCTGCAAGCGACCGACGTATGTAGCAGGATCTTCTCTAGGCGTTTCGGTGAAGAAATCGCTAGGCAGTCTCAATGTTCTACCGTACGTGAGTTCAGCAGGGGAACATTTTAGGTCTTCACGAACTGTGGATCTCAATCCGAGCAGAATTAGTGGGAGATTTTCCAACCAGTTCGGCTTGCCGCTTGCCATAAGAGAGGCTTTCAGAGTACGATGCCATCTCTCTATTAAGCCATTGGCCTGTGGGTGATAAGCGGTGGTTCTTGTATGTTTGATCCCAAATTTATCTGTTAGCTTCTTAAATAAGAAGCTCTCGAACTGACGTCCCTGGTCTGTAGTAATCGTCTCCGGGGTACCGTGACGAGTTATCCAGTGGTTCATCAGTGCGGTTGCTACTGTTTCAGCAGACATGTCCTTTAGTGGTACAGCTTCAGGCCAGCGGGTGAATCTGTCGATCATCGTCAACAGGTATTGGTAACCGTTGCATGCTGTAAGAGGGCCAACTAAATCAATATGAAGATTGCGGAAGTGGTCTTCTGGTAAAACGTATGTCGATAGTGGAGCTGCCGTATGTTGTGTGACTTTCGCTTTCTGGCAAGGGAT